>DWME01007892.1:0-12189 GCA_018244795.1 Parelbella ahira ahira
TGCGCGCCATGGATTCGAACCCAGGACCCCCGGAATGAGAGGCTGAATTCTTAACCACTAGGCTACCACTGCTTATATAAGATATGCAAAGATTTATATAAATAAGAAACGTAGATAATATTATTTTAGAGCAATTATCGTTAGTTTCCACAAGAACAGCCGTGGACTAATCTGTACGTAAATGCGATGTCATGCGATCTAATATAGTATTTTACATAGTTTAATGATAAAACTACTCTGTCAACTTCGCGTGACCGAACTGCGCCGATTTCGGTAATCAATTCAGCAAACTCTAAAATCCTATCTAAGCTTTCGGTAAACGAGTTCGAGCTGACGACAAGTCTTAGTATTGATATAGGGTCCCACTGCTGGGCACTGATCTTTCCCGTAGCCATGGTTAAATAAACTTCAGGTCCTCGTGAAGTATATTAATTACATGTTATTTAATGTAAATTTTCCTTAAAGTTTAATGTATTTGATTAAGTAATTAAAACATCATACTAAACTATTATTGTTACAACAACTACATGTACGTTTTCATTCGAGACGCGAAGGTTTTCATCGCACCAAAGTACGCGGGCTACAGTTTCACAAAGGTATAGCTAGTCTCATTAGAGAGAACATTTCATAACACAAAGGACTGCGCGATCGAGCGCAGTGATGTAAGAGGACCTCGACCTAGGGTCCGCGCCCGAAAGTGCATTGAGCTCAGCGACGGACTTGTATTACGTTGTGTTATGTTACGAGGAATGCTGTAATCCGTATTATGTTCTGAATAAAACGGTGAGCGACTGCGACTGTTACTTTTGTATAGGTTTCGTGTATTCACAGCCAGGTTATTTATATGTATGTATGTGATGTGAATTTTTAAACCATTTCATGCTGGTGATTTTTTTATTTATGAGTACTAAAATCGAAGGAAGGTAGATACTTTATTTGATTATCAGATTTTTTGTACAACTGATAGAATTAAAGAATGAATGGAATTACCTGTAGGTATAACAAAACATACGATAATAAAAGCTTTACACAAAATGAATTATAATTGAAAACAATATTAGTGTGCAGTCAACTTATTGCAAAGGTTCAAAGTTTTATGAAAGTTGCTACGGTCGCAATGTCTAACAACGGCCAGAGAGTTCCAGGTTCGATTCCCTATAAATACGTAGTAACATTTCGTTACCTGTTCTAAATCCAGGTAGGTATGTGTATACATCCATCTCCGTGTATTGTGTACGCATAGTACAGTTTATCCAGCAACGGGTCCTAGTATATTAGGGTTATTAATACTACTTTATCCCATCCTATCTTTGGAGATACTTAGGTGCAATTAGGTATATAATAGGTAGGCAGTTAACCTGACGCCTGAGATAACCTCAGTTATCTTTGCAGTTCGTACAACAAAATCTACAACCAATGTGGCCATCCCTACGTTTCGTGTCTAAGCTTTAAGGAGCAACAATGTTATTTCCAGACAAAATGTGACATAACGTTTTAAAGAAATCTATTTTTATGTAACATTTTAAAGAACGGTATAGGAGATGCATAATATATACGATAAGAATGCATAGATATGCTTAACTTTCGCAAACACGTTTCATAACTTTGCCGGTCTGTGACCGAAAGTGCATTGGACTTACGTATGTTACAGAAAGCATGACTGAGTTCGTGTTATTGTACATTATGGTGCATTATCCTCAAAAATGTTGTTATATTCTAAGGATTATAGCCGTCACAAACATGATGACGATTGTGGAAACGTTACCACACATAACCTAGAAAAGAATGAAATGACATTAATGAAAACTATTTTCGCTGATTTGTCTAAATAGTTGAAGGAAAAGGACTATTATCACCATCAATCCTAGTTTTAAAGCTGGACACGGGTCTCCCCTGAATTAGAGGGGATAAGGTGCTAAAAATGTACATATGTTAAAATACAGTTCTATACCCATTTCATGAGCCACTTGGGCTTTTCTCAGTATGAGATATGGAAGAATATAGCGGAAGAATCTTCACTTTCGTTATTTCATAAATATTTCTATACGAAATTGCTCCCGATCTTCCATAAGGTAATATTTAACAAACCATAAGAATAAAACTTAATTTTGGTTAACGTCTTTTCCTGAAAAAGAAACTCTTATTACATCTGACTACAAAGATATTTCTCGTACAAAATAAGGGAATATCAGTAAAGGTCTCAACACTTGTTGTCTTATATATTAGGTTTATTTCAGGCAGGTTTACAATACGTAAACATTGTCGTCGCGCTTTCAACTGCGCTGTAAAATTTACAATTCATTACTGATGCACGTTCATTCATGCCTTTAATCATGCATAAACCATTAGAACGGGCGAAGGTTGCATTCACTTGTAGTTGAATGCACTCGCTTCGCACAGTTGCACTCGCACTGCATTGAGAAGAGTCGTTGGCCGTGAACCTTTCTGTAGAGACGTTTTCATTCTACGGACGTTTATGTAAAATCTCATTTCTTTATTCTAAGTAAAGTACTCGCTTGTATCATGTATAGCTATGATATGTAATTCTTTTTATGTTAGAATATTTCCGATCTGATTTATTATAAAATTGGCGTGTTACACGACTTTTTGCTACTTTTGTAACGTGATGAATAACTGCAAGTACAATTTGACCTCTGACTTCTGGATGAACAGTAAAATTACTTCACACGAGCTCGCCAAGTCATTTTGAAGAGTTATAATATCAGCAACAGACGATAGGCAACAAAATACAATCGTCATTATTATTTCACCTATGCTGCAAATCCAGCCGGGCTGCTGAGTTACGGGCCCGTAGGGAGGGAATCTACTCTGAAACTCATTTATTATTCAATCTTTCCTCAGGTATGAATGTTCATTATTTTGAAAATAAATTCGTCGGTTCGGTTTCAGGATTCACTGACCTTTATCATGTACGGAGTTTATCTGACAATTAATACCTATGTATGTGTATATATATTTATATGCACATATGTGTATCGTGGTTGTGTCTTCTAAATACTTATGTGTATCATATTCGTGTTACGGCAGAAGCAAAAGCCTACTTGATGATAAATATTACATGTGATAATTTATACCTCACTCGAAATAACAGCATTTTTATATCTACATACAGATAAATCGACCGACGATACGTGTAGTATATATTATATAATCAGTGTCAAGGCCCAAATAACGCGTGGATCCTTAACAAAGAAATGTTCATAATTAATCTTTGGTTTATTATTGTACAAAAACGTAGGTATCTCGCAGTAACATATAATAATGAACGTTAATATTAATATCATATACATGATATATTATTGTATATATTATAAGTTATATGTATATATACAATATATATATTGCAATAGAAGACGTAAAAGAACTTTTGAATGAATAGGAATAAATGGGAAACTTATTGGGATGCACTTGGCCAGCGTGGCAGACTATGGCCTTAACCCTCTCAATATGAGAGGAGATCCATATTCCAATAGTGGAATGACTAATGGGTCGATTATTATTTTATTAAATGGGAAACATACGGTAGATATCTAATATTCAGCTTTACATCGAAATTCAGGGTTTTTGACGATTAAGATTGTTATTTAGGTTATACATTTTTACAATGATCATTAAATATGAAACATTGCATATCGAAATTTCATTATTTATTAATAGAAAATTTATATATAAAATAATACTGTATTGTTTATTCTAACGTGAGTGAAATATGGTGGATAAATGTTAAACTTTGGTTTGTGTGCAGTACATAATATTTTATTACACATGTCAAGAACAGACTTAAGAGTTTGTTATTTGGCTAACCTAAAGCTAGGTTTGAAAGGGCGGACCTGATGTCTAATGGCATTCTCTACCAGTCGATCGAGAGTGATAGCGAGAATATTCAACAGGCACAACAAAGAAGTGGTCATGAAAAATCAAGTTGGTATTTGAGAAATGTTGTCGAATGTATATAAAAACACGTTAGTACTAAAACCCTTTAAGTAGGTTAGATGAAGGTTGGAATAAGTTTCTCAACCTTGTCACAAGTTTTTTTCTTACGGAATATTCGAACCATGAAATCCGGCACTATTCAGTGAACAGAAAAGTCTATAGGGCAGAACAGCAATCAACTGCGCTTGACGATGGAACAAACTGGCGAAACGTATCAAACAACGGAAAAGTTTCTTTTTATAGCAACGATGATTGTAATCAGAATAAAGCAGTGTCCGGATCATTTTCCAAGGGGATACTGTAGAGTAATGTTAGATTTTATACTTTTTCTAGTACTTATTGCGCATTGTGGCATTGTCAATTTCTATACGATACAGGAAGGTATATCAGTTGAAGTTTTCCGTTTGAAAAGCAGAATTATAAAGAAATTATAAATATCAAAAAAGAAACTGTTCTAAACTAAATTTATAAAATGTGACTATGTGTAATGAAACATTATGTGCATATTGAATTTCAGTAAAACTAATGCAACAGTTTATGCAGAAAATTCTAAATTAGAAAAATATATAATATTTATAGTAGTACCCGATCCGATATTTGATCCCAGGACCTCCAGATCGGGAATTGTGCTTGCTACCACTCTACCAACGAAGCAGGCATCATAATTATATGTATATAACATCTATCACATATGACATCATCTACTTATATGATTATTACTACAATATATCAAAATACAATAACATATTGCATTTTCCATTTTATGTTACTGTATCCATAGACAAATTCTTTATATATATCTAGTACACATATATAAATATGTGGATAGGATATCATATCAACGTATGGCGTAATTTGTAGTCACACAAGAACGTAGACTGCATGAGATCAAACATTTTAGCACCAAATAATTTGCATATAATAAAATTCCGACTTACACCAATATATTTCTCTCATTATGCAAACCCTCATCTGTTTTTACTTTATCAAGTATTTACGTAGAAGGAAAATGAAAAGTTCGTTACCATCGTTATCATTTCAACCTGTAAACTTCCACGTTGGAACATAGGCCGTTCCAAACATCGCCAAGAAGTCGTCCTCAGTTCTGTTCGTGTCGCTCTCGCTGTAGGGATGGTCCGACGACCTGATCAGGACAGTGAGGTACCGGTAGATCTAAAAAATAGAAACGTTTATAAATATAATAAACAATGTACAATATAATAAACTCTACTTAGGAAAGATTCCTTCATTTTCTCCAAAAACGCTTATGAATTGAATCCAGTTATATTGTATATTAACCGTATCGTCTATCATGTTTTTATAAACTACGAACTCAGTTTTCTTCAACGTCTCATTTACACTGTTTAACGACACATTCGTCCGTTAATTAACTGAAATGTTGTCACTGTGATAAATCAGTCATATTAATTTAATGGTGAAGTAACTCTCCATATACATAATTGCAAATCGAAGTAATTAAGTCTTTAAAATTAATTAACAGTAATTAACATGCACCAGCAAATATCATTTTATTCATATCTTATTGAATTTATTGCATCGTCTAGTGAACTCATTCATGTGAACGGTTGTTTACAAAATTTACTAATGGATTATGGTTTCCAGGAATTAATAATACAGGTTTTGTCATAGATATTTTTTGTGCTGATCTACCAAAGGAATATCAATTATATTTGTAAAACGTAAAAAGAAATGAGCTTAGATAATTAAGTATGGTAAAAATTTTGTTGCTAACGTAAGAGTGCCCGCAGCTTTGTCATATAGGACTTTAATATGTAAACTGATTTTATTAATGGGTATTCGCCAACACTTTTATCTCCTATTGATCTCAATTGCTTATACTCGTATGTACAATAAATATTTGTCACAAAGTTGTAATTCGACATTGATGTTTTTATGCATGATTTAAATCTAAACGGTCACGTTAATCTAATCACATATTTGCAACCACCCCTAAAGAGTAAGTTAGGGGTTGTGAACTGCTACTTTCTGTGTGTAACACCCTTCTGAACGGAACACAGCGCCACAATCACGATTGTCTAGTTTCAATCCAACTGTTAATTTTGCGGAGCGAGTCGTTTGATGTGAACATTTCGAGCGAGATCTTCACACATAAAGTGTTGTTTATTCACTGCAGTTCTCTTGAAGTCTAATAGAAAACACGTATATTGTGTAGTAAACATCAATATTTACTTTAACCATCAAAATCGTAACAAACGTAAATGTAACACCACGCCTCTAATCCCCGAAGGGGTAAACACCAAAATCCTATTCCATAGCGTTGAGCTACGGAATAATTATAATGTAACCATGTCTTTTTTTAATTAAAGCTTACATATTTATGCGACATCCAAAATATATTCAACAGTTATAATGAAAATGACTCAATTTAATGAAAAATACAGTAAAATAGGTGGCCTTTCTTAAAGGACATTCAACATTTACAAAAAGAGGAAAATACAAAATATCAAATGGAGAACTCGGTAGAAACACAGACAAGCTATAGAGACGGTACGGTACGTCACTTTTAAATTGGATGGCGGTCGGGTGACCACTCTTACCGACTCCGTAATTAGTTTCAGCGAACCAGTTACTATATACGTATATAGGTATGTTTCTATATACGTACAGATCTGGCGTAACGTTTCCTATCGACGAGATACTAACTACTGCCCGCATCTACGTGAAGTTGCACCCGAACTATACAAATAAATATAGTTACATTGGACGGAAGTTTTATGTTCATAAGTTAAAATAAAAAGCGCTCCTAGTCATATATAAATTAAAAGCAAAACTTCAGGCAGGACTACAATTGTAGTGCCGGTCATTGAGAATGCATATTCTCCAAAAAATGCTTCAATCATTGTTGGATAGGTATCGGAAAATTATTCTATATACATACCTGTGTCGAAGCGGTATTATTGAATCGTTCAGTTTAGTTTTGGTCATTGAGGTAAAATGTAACATGTTCTCACTATACTGGTTAAATGCAGTAATATAGTTTGACTGGATAGGTACAGCAAACGCGATGTCTTTGTGTGAGTTCATTCGATTTAACACGATATATATTCCGGTAGTAGATGAAAACGAGTTGCAAGGCCAGAATTAAGACATCTTAAAGGCAAGATATAAAAGCGAATAAATTAAAAAACCTTTGGACATTTTACTCTGTTTAGATAAGTCTAATGATGAAAGAAAGTGTCGCAAGATCGGTTGATATCTTAACAAGTACAATTGAATTTGTAATATTCATTTCATTAAAAAGTAATGAAAGCAATACGAGAAGTGAGAATCTACACTAAAGAGACAAAATGTTTTTTATTAATATTGTATAGTCACGCCGAACCCTTAAAGAGTGCTCTTTTTCTTCCCAGTAAAAAAAAAAAACAAAATATTACTACAATGTTACGAGCTGGAGTAGAGTAGGTACCTGTTTTGGGATGAACGAAACTATGTATAAGTAAAGTGAGGGTCCAGCCGATGAGAGCTTTAGTCCAGATAAAAGGAAATAGTGTTCAATAAAAGAAAATTTTTGCTATAATATTAAGCGGTGTAAAATTGTACTCTAAATATGCACACTGAGTACATTATTATTCAAGCCAAGGATACGAATAACATTAGGTAATACAGAACTATTTCGAAATATTTCGTGAACCAAATGTGGGATGGTGCACCACACTCATTCCTTTTTGGATAGGGGGAGGAACCACCCTTAAACATGCAGTGCAAAGTAACGCCTGATAGGTACCTATTATTTTAACTTACATCAACACTACATCTATCAATGCGTTATTAATTTATTAATGAAACGTAACATGACGCCTGTAATCCCCGAAGGGGTAGGCAGAGGAGTGTAATGCACTCCCACGTTTCACCAGTTACAATTTATTAATGACATCATAATAATATGTTATATGTAGACAATTATCCAATCTTATTATTTGTTGGATTCTATAATAATTATAACAGCAGTACGATATTTATAATACAAAGGTTTTATTTCCAAGTCAACTTCCATTACAATAGTTCGAATTTTTCTTTTTACATGATGTACATACCATCGGTATATATTTTTTTGACTACCCGCGATTTGTCTCTGAAAGTTACATGTTACTATTAAGCATTAATTATTATGTTTATACAAAAAAGAAAAAGAATTTAGGATACACCCGAAAGTAATCGAGCTATCCCGAAAAAGTACGTAAATTAAACTAGTACATTGTTTAATCATGTTTGTATATCAACATCGTTAATGCAAAAGAACAACTAAATCCCAGGGCATTTCCAGTACAATATATCACTTCACTTACGAGATAGCTTCTACAATATATTACTACAATTAATATAGCTAAAGCTGTATCTATGGTAATGGGAAACTCACGTCTTATACGAGTTAGATACAAAGGTAGCTCGTTAGCTAGTATACAATATGTTCATTAAAATTACGTAACTCACACTGGGTTGAAATATACTGATCTAATTACGGCTATATCTAACAGTGTTAATTTATTATATTTTTGGTAGCATTTTTTATTTTAAACATGACAATTAAACGCGTTAATATGCGAAATTTAGGTTGTCAGTCTGCTATGTCCTGACGAGCTTCAATTGTCACTTTTTATAAACTGGTAGCTTTTACATCAAACAGTATAAACAAAGATGACACTAACGTGGGCACTATTATTACTTGTTATGCTTGTGATCTCCGTCTTGGAACAAAACTGAAAAGAAATAACGTATTAATAGCTACGTACACGTACTCGAGACCCGCCAATTATTGTTAGTTTTGATTGATAGATAGTCCATGGATAATTACAATCAGGGCGTCCGTCTCCTCGTTATAACATTGCAGCGTGTAATCAGTGAGCTGGCGCTATTCATTAATTAGAACTGCACGCTTAGAATAATGGAAACGCTATACAGGCTTGTAACCGAACGGAACGCGGTTCGCAAATTAATCTTTCATCAACTAACCTTTGTTTAACGAAAGGTTAAAACACGGACAGAATAAAATTATTGTTGTTTTCTTTAATTTTAATTATTATGTTTACTAATATTACTACATATTACGAAGCAAAGGTTCTTGCCTAGCAAAGCCTGACTGTCAGCGTACAGCGTTGACAACGATACTGTTCACAATGAAGCAACGTACCCTATTGTTTAAATTGTACGTGTTTCAATACCTATTCAGTAGTGACAGCACTAGTAAATTATATCCATTTATTGTATCCCGGTAGCCGAGTCGAACGTTCTACAAACATGTTACACGATCTCATGAATGAAACACAAATTAAATTCACGTTGGAATGATGTGAAATTAATTTACATCCGGTGTAAATTACGTATTCGTCATGGAAATTTCATCTTACCGCTGCAAAAATAATATCGCCCTGTCGCAAATTGCTGAATTTCATGCGAGCCACACTTCCAAGGGTTCAGTGACCTGGATATTTTAGGCACGAACATCCCCTTTTCTGCGTTCAATCGCCTATGACCCTGTTTCTTATAAACCTAAGTGTTCGCAGACGAGACGTGATAAAAGTAGCCTACATATTATATCAGCTATTTGAAGTCAAATCAGTCAACAAAGTCATTCTTCTTTGACTACTACCTTTGAAAATAAGATGGCTGTGATAACCAATAATCATAATTAAAACTATAAAATACACTGTAAAATATTGTAGGTATAACATACAAAATAATAAAACCTCAGTTGCCATTCCTTTCTCTAAAGAATCGCATTTCGTATGACGCTTCCAATAAACTTCACGTCACTTCACACACATGTCAAAATCCATTACCAATTAACGCTGCGTTCCAGATACTGGTTTTCTTCTCTCTTCACGACTCATAAAACATATATTTCTTTTACTATTCAGTGAAATTGAACTCGCTGTTAGCCGATGCACATAACTGTCCTATATTGGACGCGTGTAAATCAAAGGTCAGTCAATATATTTACGTGAAACAGATAGATAGTCCAGCGACCACGCAGCAGAACCACGACCATAACGGTCTATACAGTCAATTTATGACGCAACCATAACTTTTGTGGCATCCGCGATATCCGGCGATTTATGGGGAGCATTAGGGTTGTATCCGATTTCAGATTATTGCGTACTCATTTTGAATATCTTCGTACCCAGTGGACTGGAAACTGTCTTTTCGTGACATCCTTTTAATGTCTTATATAATATAGATATGCTTGTACTGGGTCCCTATGTAGGTTTGTCTTAATTTTTGTCCTTGAACAACTATGCCTACGCTGATTATCTACAACTGTTTTAGGTACAATAATTCTAGGAACGGGAAGTTTAGGCCAACAACAAACAGATAAGCTAATATTACTCATAGTCTACATAGTTTGAAAATGCTCTAGATCCTTGTAGTTCTTACAAGATCGCCTCTACAACAATTGTATTTGAGACAAAGCGAACAACAAACATATTGTATTATATAACAGGCCTCAAGTAACGAATTTGTATTATCATTATAATACGAACGTAGCACTGGTGCGTTAGGTTTTCTGACAAAAGCGTTAAGCCTCTTCTATTGATAATTGGTTTGAATGTAGTATCCTGCGAAAGCTATAGGCTATCTAGCATACAGTTATTAAAATTTATTAAAGTTCCACTATTACCATCATTAAATTAATTAAATTAACTCAATATGATATTCCATTAATGAGCAAAAATGTTCCCTCATCGCCGTCGTTTACCATACTGGCCCAATGAGACATGGCAGACTTAACAAGCCATTAAAAATACTCTTAGAGATATACGTAGGTTTTCTCGCAATGTTGTCATTTGTGACAACAAAAGATATTTAATCTTAAAACTCGCATAAATTTCACAAAGGCAGAAAGTTGGCACGCACCCAGTTTTTACCACAGATTCAATATAGGGGGTTGAAATAAACACCATTAAACCATCACTCGTTTGCAAAGATTGTAAGACAAACAGATTCCCACGCGAACTAATCTGTGGTTAACAACATATCTATCACGATCATGTCTACTACGATGTGTACAGAATACGTGTGTATAGAATAATAAATACTCTTATATACATGAGATCCGAGAAACAGGTATTATGAATTGACGAAGTAATCTCTGGCACACTCAATAGTTCGTCGACCTTACGAACTGGATGAACAAGATTGGATCCGAAGTTGAAAAAGTAACACATAATTTTTCGATATCGACGAGATCTACCCTCGATTCTGTTGGCGCTAAACTTTCTTTTCACATCGCTATACTCGCAGTTCTCACACATGGAAACATCAGTGTATTTACGTATACTATACACTTAAATAAACTTCATCTTATAATCCTGACATAGAAAACTTCCAATAGGTAGATTTAGGTATATTTGGATTTATTTTCTAAGAATGACTCGGAGTCTAGAATTGTGCCCGGTGTACGGCAATAGGCTTTCCACCTATTCCATGGGACTTAAACGTAACTGCTGAAACGTGGGAGTCTACTACACTCCTCTGCCTAGCAACCAACCAGTTTCCAATTTTATCTACTTGTAAACAAAAAGTTTTCACTGTTTACGAGAAATCTATGAAATAATTATTGTCACGTAACTATGTACATAAATTTATAAATACGAAGCTGCGATCAGCACGTGCATCGCCAAAAAGTGAAAAAGAGAAGAAAAAGAAGTCAGGTATGTGCTATAAAATATGTATTATAAGTAAACAAAGTGGGAAAAGAAACAAAAATATATTCAACACTTGAAGCAATTCACCCAGAATTGTGTTTCAAAAAATTCTTTTCATTGTACGGGCGCTCGCTCCAAATAGGACAGGTGAACAAAAACATTGAAGAAGATGTATCAACGTCAGAGAGAGACCTGAGGCGAACAAAGCCTTTGAAACATTATCTGCCATTCCACGGACAAACGTTTTAGGGTTCTACAGTATGCAGATTTTATTTCTTCAGCGGCACCAATAGATACCTATACGTTTAAGAAATCCCTCTCTATTTGTAGTGCAAGATCAATGACAATATTGAAAAATATATTGACATAAATATCTACAAATACTTATATATGTAAACAAAACTGCCGGTTACATAAGTACGATAAATAAAATTGAAGCAGCTTGTTTACAGCATTAATATTTACCTTTTGTTGTAATAAATACCCATTAATTAACTAAATGGCAAACTTATCGTCCTTATAACTGCAGTGTATTGTCGATTTACCATTG
>DWME01007893.1:0-12188 GCA_018244795.1 Parelbella ahira ahira
TGAAAATATAATGACTTGCGTTTCGTTCCGATGACAAACAAAAGACAAGCATATTACACGATTGATAACATTTTATACATTTTATTTGTTCTCCTTTCTTTAGTATCATTCCGTAATATTTATTTATACATAAATACTATGTGTATCACACACGCATACACGCACTATCAGCCCGTCATCATCCACTGATGGACATAGGCCTCTCCAATGGCACGCCATTGATCTTCTGCTCTACGCCTATTACTTTCATCAAGACTAGGAAAAATCACAGAATGTCAAATACTTCTATCCTTTCAGACCTTACATCCTTCTTCTACATTCATCACTTCATACACAATGCAATTACCTACTAAGAAGTTATGCCACAAGCCAATATCATCAAGCTGCCACTTCATCGGTAGGTGAGCAGATGATTGCACAAAGCTCTCTAGTTTAGTGCCATTGTTGAGAAAAGCGGTGCTTTAATTTGCATGTCGAGTGTCTTTAGATGCGCCGCTCACCGCCGAGAGGGACTGAGGTGCGGTAAAACTGTTTAACAAAGTTATCATACCATTCAGAAGAATGAAAAGCTGTAACATTTAAAGCTTTATTGGACATCGAATTCCATTTATATCTTCGCACATAACTTTGTAAGGAAAGAGATGCGCACCAGGACTTAAAATAAGTAGAAGGGTAAATAAAAAAAATCATCATTCATGGTCTTGGTCATCATTACTGGCATAAAATCCTTGAAGTCTCTATGTATATTCAGCTTAAAGAAATTAGTATAAAGCTAACCTTTTAGTGCAGTAAAGACTAAATGAGAAAATATAAACAAGAAGTACATTCTTTTCAAAACTAGAATGCTCAAGTTCGATTTGTTTTTAAAAACAGAATACATTACATAACGATACAAACAAAGATCCTCATTTAAAAAGAAATATTTCACTCACATCCCTTGTCTCTTGGAATGATATCTCAAAATTGATGGCAAGATGTATCTATCGACCCGAAACTCTTCTGGACCAGTCGGCGCCGATACGTGAAGCCAGGTTTAGTGGCGCAGAGCGAAAAAACCGTTCGGACAACTTCAGATTGGACGTTATCCGTCTAATCTTGGTGAACTGTCTAGACTTAAGATTCAATTTCTTAAACGACGGGAACTGTTATTAATATTATCTTTTTCATATTCTATAATAATAGAAATTATTACGAACAGATACAATTTAATAATTGGCTGTATGGGTGCAATAGGTTCTTTGGCGCCAAAACGAACGTCATTGTATAACGGCATGTGTCAAATTCAAATTCAAAAGTTTTTATTAATTATAAGGTATATAAATACATCGAATGAACGATATTCTCGTCAATTATAAAGTATAATTTTAAGGTCATATATTATGTACCTACTATTCTAAAAACTCGTTGACGTCTTTGACCAACGACAAGGGAAAAAAGTAAATACGCTTGTAAGCTATCATGAACACCCCTACCAACTGTCCGTTTGACTTAAGTAGACGTTTCATGAGCATCGTAAAACGTTACACTTTTATGAGGGACATTAAGATTCATAAGATATTTTTCCAAGCCAAAAGAACTCCGTAATACCCCCGAGTCTCGGTTCATTAGTTGATGTTCTGACGACTTCACATTAAATAGATTGCTAATAAAACGCAATAGTCGTACGTCAAATATTTTTTTTATTATATGATAGGCTAGCGTTTGGCCGCGATCTCGCCTGTTGGATGGAAAACGCAGCCTATTCTCCCTTGCCTTGAAGGGACACTTATTTACTTATATACCTACAGTGCAAAAATCTATTTATCCAATAGGAGACTTATTTAGTCATTTTTCCTTTGTCAAACTGAATTATTCAACTATATAATTCTATTTATACATGCGAAAGTATAAGAAGAGAGATTGTAATCAGTTTAATAACAAGATAAATGCATCAACCAATCAACGTCCTCAAGAAAATGGACCGAAACTGATATACCTAACTTATTAAACATTTATTGTTTAACATGTGACGACAACAAATGTAAATGAATTGATTAAATTTTAACATTGAATTTAATTTAATTTATCACAGCATATTACACGACAATACTGCATTGTTCTATGAAAATTGTTTACGATGTGCAACGTATGCAACGAATGTAGGACATCACAGTGTCATGTGCAGATTAAATATATTCGTAAAGTAATAAATATATAATACAGCATTTGAGAAAACAACTCAATACATCCTACTTGGTGTAATTAACTTTATCTATTAACACACTATCTTCAAAGAAATTAACAAATACTGTGCGATTATATTTATGCATGCCGTAAAGTTGGAACGACAGAAATTGTATGTAATTTCTACATATTTATTTTAATATAAACTTTCATCCGCCTATGATTGATCGGTAGCAAATCCCATTAGGGATTTAATTTGGCCTTTGTTACAAGTTTATGACTAAATAAAAATAAATAAGACAAAAGGAAGAAAACACAGTCTTTATATATATATATATGTATGTAGTATTAAATGAATTATGAAACATTCGTTTGAACACAAAGTACATATCTTTAGTTTGGAATCGTTTCAGAACACAATTTATATCGAACAGTAGGTAAACACGATGCAACGTTCTCCGCAATATTTCTGCGTCGAAATTTCTGGAAAGTGTTTTCGAAAGTAAAAAAAAAACTAAAATAATGCACTCACCGATGAGAAGATCTGGAGAAAACCGGTCACCTGGAAAGATCGAATTGATTCAATTATGCATGGTTTAATTGACTTATGAACTTGTAACTGTAAATATTATTAATTGATTTATCCATAGTCTTTACCCATTAAATCAATAAATACGTCAATAAAAATTATAAATTTCTGTTTTTAAAAGTTTATTTATATTTTTCAGAATTAGCCATTCAGTATTAATAGTTTATATGACACATTGCATGCACTTAAATACACATAACCTTGCCGTTTATTAACAATCACAAAACTAACAGAGTCAATTGATTACAGTCAGACTATTCCCGTTCAATACAAAAAATAATATTTGCCACTTTCAATACAATGGAAATTGAAAAATAGGCACATCATGCTGTGACCCATTTCGCTGGTCGTGCCCCGATCCCGGGCGCCCGCCTCCGCTGCGGAAATTACGTGACGTGAATCTTTTAACATGTTTTATATAACAAAAGTTCACTACACATGGAGGACTCCTTTATAAAACTATTTAAGGCACATGTCTGTCTTTAAAAGGTATGTAGGTATTAGGATATAATAATAACTATACAAGTACACTTCTATATGACATCCAGATATAGAATTATCTATTAGTTAACATGTATTTGTTCGCATTCAGGTATTGCAAATGTGCAGTACATTTACGTATATAATGATGACCAATTAACATAATGTCATGTGGTGTTCACTTTAAAAAAAATCTTGATAAAGTACTTTCATATATGAATGTGTTTTTTTTAATTTTCCCTCAGAATTTTATTGCAAGACACACAATCTTAATCCAAATACATAGAGATAAGATTTTATTTTCCACAAACTGCAATGATTAAGAACAATCCCAAAAACAGTATAATTATGCAGCAATGGATAAGTGAACACCCTATGAAGTAGCTTAAAGAAGTTCATATCTGACTGATGCAAATACTCAAATATCTTCTATAGATTAGATGGAAAGGACATGAGATAAAGTACAGCACAAAAGCACAGACACATACATACAGATATACAGACTTGAATTTTTTTACTCAAATCATACATTTGTGTATATTAACATAAATATGTACTGTATATGTACAAGGTGTTTACAATACAAGAAATTTTTCATGATGTTAATAGTCATTTGTTGCAGCATAGCAATAACTAACCAACTTATTTCATAATAAATTACCAATGCTTTATACTTCCTGTTTTAAAAGGGTTTTACTCTTACTCTCCACAATCTGACCCCTTTCACTGTTCCATTATTGAACATGGGTCTCCTCTCAGAATGAGAAGGTTAAGGTCATAGATAGTCTTAAAACAAACATTTTAATATTTTGGCAAAATACTCGTATATATTTTAAGAACATAGAACAATGTTGAAGAAGTCTACACCAAGTGACTGATTAGCTCCTTGCTATTATCAGTTCATAACTGTCATTAAAACTTGTTAAAGGCTATTAAAGATGTTAAAAAACTTCCAAAATATATGCTGATCACATACCTGTATTTCCACTAATTAATAATATTAGTGTGATATATTAGATGTTCTTCAATAATAATAATTTATAATCTATAAAAATACAATTACTTACAAAGCTTATGATTCAAATTTTTGATAAAAAACAAAATGGAGAAGATTATTCAGAACAGATTGCACAAAACAAATGCATAATGTATTAAATCAATAATGTAGCCTCTATAGCTTATTTTACTATATCTTGTATTATAAAATAGTAATCAATAATATTTTATGGTAGATTTGTTCAAACTGTAAAAGTTAAACATAATTTCAAGACTTTAAAGAGAAATAAATCTCACAAAAGGCTATTTAAAAATAAATAATAGGTTGAAAATCAAAATTAAAGACTTATTGGAATTCCACTTACATTTCAAATTGAACAAGAGTTTACAACCATGTATTGTCTATAGAACACTACCATTGACAAGTTTACGAAAAGGCAAATGATAACAGCATTATTATGTCAACAGAGAAAAAATACACAATAATATGTTTTAAATTTCAATTATTGCAACTGTTTGTTTTCAGGTTGTTATCATATTTACCTGCAAATAAAATGCATGGTACATACTACATTGACATATGCTGGTCACATTTTCATTTCAATCTATTTATTGTGGGCCATTGACAAAGAAAGAGTATAACAGCCATCTTCTACCACAAACCAAAGAGTTTAATTTATTATCTCAAATATTACCTGGCACATATCTAGATAGACTGGAAACAAAGTAATTCCAAACATTGTTATGTGAATATGTTCCTTAAAGTTTTTCAGGTAACCTTTTAAATCTGATACAATATTTAAACAACAATGTTCAAATAACCTTATATATATGAGAAATCCTTGTGTAAAATCTAAAAGGGGTTTATAAATAATAAAAACTCTATCTAATTGTGCATGCCATTGTAATAAATAAAATATATATATATCATAAAATTACTGACAGTATTGGTACAACACATTTCTCACGATAATTACCTACAAAATCTCCTGTACCTCTTTGTCATCTAAATAGTAAGGGAATTATAGATCCCCTTTCTGCGTCCAACGCCGCGAAACCGGTCAAATCGATGTCTTTACTTTTTGATTTAAACTGCATACCGCACATTAATGCTTAAGTAAATATAACATAGAGTTTCCTACAAATGTTATGAATAAAAGTAATAATCCTATATGCCTACGAAGGAAGTTAATGACACAAACATCAGAACTTGAACTTGATTAGGATGATATTTGATCAACACCTAAATTTACAAATTCACGCAACATAGTTTATTATACGGAGAACCTTGAAATAACATACCTTTAAAATGTTTGTCCGAACCACTAGCGATACTGCAGTAATTCAACAGAACTCACAAATTACGCGATAATAACAACAAACAAAATCGAAATTATTGACACGATTGACACACAAGTATGTACCATAGATAAAATGTGATTTTTGATAAAACTAGGTCACTTCGATATTAAAGTATACTGGCAATACTATAATCATTATCACATTCAAGAAAAGCAAATAAAAACCAAGCATTCGAAGTATAAAAACTTTAATCGACTTCAAATTACATTAGTCCTTTTATAGGTTCCTTTAAAAGGTTGCTAAGTAGATAAGTATCCTGTAATATGGAGTTCAAAAGTCTAAATTAGTATAATATGTATAATAATTGTGATATTTTCATTTATCGCTTAAACTTCAGCATATAACATAATACATTATGAATTGACATTGTTAAATTTTGCTACACATAGCAAAACTATACTCACTAAATGTAAGTTAGGAAAAACGTTACATCACACCTCTAATCCCCGATTGTGTAGATATAAGAGAGTAGTGCATTCCCGCGATTTATCAGTTAGTAGTTACGTTTTACAACCCAGGGAATAAGTGGTGACTCACTACTATTTATTTCGGATAGGAAACCTAAATTAGAAAATCCAGTACTACCCGACCTGGGAATCCAATCCTGAACTTCTCGATCAGCAGTTAAGCTATTCAACGACTCGACCAACGAGGCAATCAAGTAAATTAGGTAATGCTGTAACAGGATTATGAGGTGTACACATATTGTTAAATTATTGTACTATATTTTCAAAATACAATACATCGTGTTCTAATACTAATAGCCATTAAATTAGCTTTCCATATTCCATTTTAATACATATAAATGTGGGCTCATGTATGTAGCATTTTTAATAAAGTGGTATGCCATATAACTATATTAAATAGTACTGGCAATATTAATTTCAACACATTGTCATACAAATGTCACTCAGGTCTCAGAGATCGGACGGACTTCAAACGTAAGATTTCATCGCAGTTTACTCGTAAATATTACGGTTGAATGCGATTTGTTAGTTACTAAATACCTATTAATCTTAAAACGTACAATACGCTGTGATACATTTACACTATTTTAATGGATTTATGTCAGTGATTTGTATATTTAGCGCATGAAATAGTGAAAAATAATCGTGGAAAGTGAAACAATGGCAGAACCAATCAAGTTGTTTGACGTAAACACTGGTCCTACTTTATCGAACGCAGACATACGTAATATTGGTGAAGCATCATTAAGAGATCCCACACCAGTATCATTTCCCCCTGCTATCAATACTGGACCAGCGCCACCTCCGCCACCGCCGCCCATACCGAAATTTAATAACTATGATAACGGATATCCGAGTGGTATGATGGGTTCATATGGTATGGGCGGGTATGGGGGTTTTGGAGGCTATGGTAGTTATGGAATGGGTGGGGGTTACGGGATGGGAAGTTACGGAATGGGTGGGATCGGGGGTATGAGCCCCTATGGTGGATACAACAGATTTGGACCTATGTACCCAGGAGATATTGAGAGCAGGTAATTTTTATAACTAAATAAATGTGATAAGATTAATAACAACCATGTAAGGTACATCATTATTCAATGTAATAGTTACATTTGATATTATTGTTAATAATCATAGGCTTTACTTGAAACTTTCTTAACATGTTTCACATGATGTACAATACACATAAATAGACAAGAATATGTAAGTATATATTGTTGTCAGTAAGATCTGTGTCAGCCAACACTCTATCTAAATAATGGTAAACTTTTGTTTTATAAGGAAGCATCCTACTTAAGGATTTATATACATGCCAGCTGTCCACAAATAATGAAACTCTATGTATAGACTTTTTTCCTGTACTCTAACTTACATAACATTTTAATTATATTCATTATTCACTATTGCATAATATCTTTATTTTCAGCTGCTTTTTATACATATAAGTTGTGATTTCAAGTATTTTTACATGCTCTAGTGCTTTTGATATATGAATAATTAACGCTACCACTCGGCTAAGGAATAACTTATAAAATGTGAATTCACCAAAAACAAATTTCAGTAACAAAAAAAAAGTGATTAAGTTTTTTTACTTACCCCCCTGCTAAATGTGTGGATGTAGAGGTCTTAGAAAATTAAATTCGAAGCATATTTGATGTGTGTGTTTTCCACTTACTCAACTTTATGGTATATTGATGCAAAAAACAAGGATATAAATACAAGGAAGAATAACAAGCGTATTGTTTACTGTATTACTATTATGATGTATTTGATCCAAATTAATTAAATTACTTCCTTGGATTAGAATTTACTTTGTTTAAGTGCCCTTAGACACATTGGAAAAAATATTAAAATCTGTACAGTTATTCTGTGCATGTGTTTGTGTAAAAGATCAACATGGCTAAATAATATAAAAAAAAATAATAATTGATCCATTTGTCATTCCACTGTTGGAATATGGGTCTCCTCATATTGAGCGGGTCAAGGTCATAGTCTGCCACGCTGGCCAAGTGCGGGTTGGCAGACTTCACACACCTCAGAAAATATTTTTTTTTTTATAAAGGGTGTTGTGGTTAAGAATCCAGCCTCTCACTGCTGAGGTGCTGGGTTCAAATCTATGGCATGCACCTCTTTACAAAAGTGTGTTGTATATTTTAATTTCACTTGCTAATGGTGGAAGAAAACGTGAGGAAACCTACACACCTTACAATTTATAAAAAAAAATTAAGGTGTATGAAGTCTACCAATTCGCACTTGGCCAGTGTGCTAGACTATGGCCTTGACTCTCTCAATATGAGAAGATACCCATATTCCAACAGTGGAATGTTAAAAGGGTCGATTATTATAATACATTTATTAATATTGTAAAAGCCAGATGCTTTTATGATGTTTAGAAGACTTTTTAGTATAAGACGTTTTTCTGCCATTAGTTTCCTCTTGATCTCATTATGACCAGAAACAAGGAAGTGTTAATTGGTGTGACAAAATAATGCTAGAATTTGATCAGAGATATGCTTATTATCAGGACTCTTCACAGTTCTAGTAAATTCCCATTCTACCATACTATCTCTAGGTTTCAAACAAAACTTGCCCTTTTCTCAGTATTCTGAGCTCTTTCCTTATCAATCACCTTTATAGTCAAATAAATAGTTGAGCAGTGACAGAATTATTTCCCGCCCTTTTATGTAACTAAATATTGAATTTAACAATGCTATGGTGTGTCCATATTGATGACGGCTATGAGCTTTGTTTTATGATCTTTCATTATTTTATCTCCTAAAACTGCCCATATAAATGATTGCTGTTTTCTATCTCATATTCTGTAACTTTTATCTTCATGTTTACTGTAACAACTAATGCTATAAAAATTAATTACTTGTATATAAATAATGAAATGTTATAGACGATTATGTTACTGATCTGTCAATAATACAAAATAGTATAAAAATAATTTTGCGTCATTTTAAATATGAAGATAATATTATTCTAAACTAATTAAATCCATCGAAATTCAATTTGATGGTCATTTTCATTTTCAATACAAATAAAAAAAACTCATTAAAACAATTATCATTAATAAAAGTTAATAATGTTCACATTTGTTTTTTATAATTGAAATCCCCTTAAAAAGTTGGTGATAAATGGTATAACTATTTACGTATATAAATATACATAGTATGATTTATCTTACGTATTTATGTCCAGCGATATGGGCCACGTCTGACGTAAAAATATAACATCCGCTTGTAACAATTACGTGACGAGCGGAACTTATATTTGAACAAGTGACGTTTAATGGCGAGAGGATGCTCTAAACAATTCACGCATAAGAATAGGTTATTTTATTGATATGCCCTGAGATTTTATTTTAAAAATGATTAAAAATTGCTCTTCTCTTCGAGCCGGTCAATTTCATAGGATACTAATACTGTTTATGATATATTAATGGTGCCTGTGTTCCTGCCAGTATTATAAATGACGATCAAACATATTTATCCTAAATCCGCTTTACAGGTTCATTCAAATGGCAGAAGACAGCACGAGACCTGCCTTCGACTCCATACAGAGTTTGGTACATGCAGTAGGGAGTGTTGCAATGATGATGGAAAACACATTCTTCGCTTTAACCAGCTCGTTCAGAGCTATACTGGGTATTTACCGATCCACCATCTTTTTTACATAAATATTTGTACTTTATTCATAAAATAATTATATTTTATACACGTTTATAAATATGTGAGAAATTTCCTGTGTGCTGTAACAAGATTTTTTTTCATGTTGCCAGGTGTAGCAGAAAACTTCGGTCGCCTAAGATCTCTCTTCGCCCAGTTTTGGTCTACATTCGCAGTGGTTCGCACTTTGAACTGGTTAATAAGGAAGTTACTAGTGATGTTGGGAATCAGAACTGAATGTGAATTTAAGGCAAGTACTTTTTTACAGCTCTAACACTAAAGAAATCGTATCATCTGGCAATACCGGATATGTTAACCTTATGTCCTTATTAGGCAATTTTTGAGCGGTTCTTCAATTCTTGATTTTTGTGTCTAAAAATTGTCTTTTGTAATAATTTTGGCTTTAGTATACCTAAACTTTGTCCTTATTAATTCCATGTGTTAAGATGTCCCGAGAAAATAATCTATCTTCATATACTATAATATGAAATTATTATTGCCGCAATGCAGGCGTGGGCTGAAGCAGTGGCAGCAACGCAGTCCGGTACGGCCACACCGGAGCAGCAGAGGAAGGGGTCAAGCTGGCCGATTCTGCTGTTCTTCGGCGTGATTGCAGCTGCGCCCTATATCGTGCTCAAGATGATGAGAGGCGTCACGTCGGCTATCAATGAGAAATGTAAGTGTGATGTCAGTGTCAGTGGAATTTCGGAGATTTAGATGGATCCATGCAAGTCAGGTCGATTAAAAATCCGAAGGTAAAATGGAAGTTTTCAAAGGACATTACTAAAACTTTGATTATATTATGTTCTGTAAATACTGCTTATTACGTTTTAGTTATATATTCATATACGTAACGTGAAACTTTAGCTTGAGAAAATCAATGATAGCCTAGTGGTTAATTTTACAGCGTCCCATTTTGGGGTTTTGGGGTTCTGATTTGGACTTGACTGACAGATCAGCTTTTAAACTTCTGACAATTCCGACTTTACAGAATTGTTTGATGTTTACCTAGTGCTACGAAGATTCTAGTTAAATAATAGCTAAATATATTTTATCTATTTTGTCAGCTTACCCCAAAGCGGCTACGCCCGTGAGTGTCTGTACATATTTTCTAACAGGAGCAACCGTGCAGATCATTTATTTAGTCGTCACTGTTCCCTGCAGTCCATAAATGAACTGAGGATTCACTCATGTTAGCAAAGTTTTATAAAGACCGAGTGTTGCCAACGGGGCGACGGTGCATAATAATAAAATCGTTCGACTAATATAAAGAATATTAAACAACACTCTTGTATGATTTTGCTTTGTAAACAAGGCAACACATAATTCGGGACTCTTTCAAGTACATCATCATCATCAGCCTATCTTAGTCCACTGCTGGATGCGACAAGCCGAAGACAGGGCGCGATGGCGCTCATTGGGGGAGGCCTATTTCAAGTACACTTTGTGGTATATTTAACACATGAAAACATCACGAGTGTATTGTCCCTTGTAGAGTAAAATGTATGAATCTATTTCCATAATGTCTCGCTATTGTTAACTACGTGGAACGCGCTCAACTTATCATTGTGTGAGCACGGGTCAAAGTATCAGACTGAATGTTAATGAAGTTTTGTTTGACTTAATTTATATGATCTCATCACAATAGAGTCTGTTATATGCCGAGTTCAATCATGTTCAGATCTAGTAGTAATATATCTAGTAGTAAGTATAGTATAGTAGTATTAGATCTAGTAGTATATATTTATAACAATATTTGTAAGTGTGCGTATGCGCGTGCGTGTATATGTATCTATGTGTATTTATATATGTAACATTATGCAATTTAGATAGCATTACAAGCTTCCCAACATTAATTAATTATTTAATAGAATAAATCGCCTCTGGAAAATACTGAAATCGTGTATTATGTTTAATACGGATTATTTACTTTACGTTGCATAAGTCGGAAAAGACCACAGCCTCTGAGGTCGCAATTTATTTGTGTATAATACTTATTCATAAATAACGAGTATTTTTAAATCCGCAAGTGACGTTAATCATAAGTTTATCAAATCCCTCCAAAAATTGCCTCGCTGATTGCAAGGTCAATGTTTAATATTTTTTTTTTTTATTAATGATTAATAATATTTGCTATTTTATGAATTAATGATATTTCAATTATCTTCTCGAACGTTGGACCATGATAAAGCAACTGAATCATTGGCATTTTACGATATCTAACGTTTGTTGCGTATCATATCAATTGAATGTTACATCACGGCGTCTTACTATCATGAGCTGCTAAAGATAAAACAAAACTCGACCATGGTTAGAGAAAAAAAACTAATTTTCTATTAGAAGCCTACTCTTATTACCCTGATGACATTAAAAAGGCGGGTGGTAGCGGCTGGATGAGATCTACGTAGGACCGGGTGTTGTGGCACACCTTGGGAAAGGCCTATGTCCAGCAGGGGA
>DWME01007894.1:0-12187 GCA_018244795.1 Parelbella ahira ahira
CATCGTAACGGAATGTCTTAAAGATCATGTAATCCATAAAACGGGAATCGTAAGGCGACACGGCCGAACACCTCCAACACTCGGCGCCAGAGCCGTGAAAACTTTTACGGCGATACGATTCTACGTTACGTACGTTGCAACTGTTTGGCCAGTAAAATGTTCTACAAAGGTTGCGGTCAGCTCGAAAAATGGAAAAACTTTGGCGGAATCTAACTTTCTCGTTATTTGTATATCTTGTAGCGTTTTGTACGCTTTTTCTTTTCTGAAATGTGAGGTATGTGCGTTTTTGGAAACTATTGATTAGTTTGTTTTGCTATTCGTCTCCAACTTATTTGTTTTTATCCTGTTTTTCTGTCCGTCCAACATCTACTAACCGGAAGCAAATTTCAGAAGGAAACGCAGAACTTTCATAAATAAAATTCTCTTGAATACACCTCACTTAAATAGTGTTCCTGGTTTTCCAAGGGCTATAACTATTGAAAATACTTGCTCCCAAATATCTACTCATATAAGGCCAGTTTCGTATGTCGAAACTCATTCAGGAAAGCGTTAAACTTATTCTGCGTAAATGTGAATTAGCTATAAAAATATCTTGAAATACATAAACAAGAGCTAAAGATGGTACTCCTTCCAAATAGTTGAACTAGTCACAACCCCCGCATCAGTGCCTCTTACAAAGTGAAGATTCGAATCAAATAGTGAATGGAATCGATTTGGAAATTCTTCGAAGACATTCAGCGACAGAAAATGCAATAAAAGCTCAAAGCGGAAGAATTGCTGCAATCCCTGTTTACAGTGCCTTATACCTGCATTGTAACAGGAATCCCAATATTATAGTTGTTTTGTAAACTCTAATAAAAACGCCATACAACGTCGAATTCGCAAAGCATGGCATATATTGTTGTACTGTAATAAAAATATATTTGTTTACCGTAAAAGCAGCAAGCAAACTTTTTCCACGGAGTCCATGTTCTTCTGTGTTGCTAAAAGAAATCCTAACAGAATTTTGAAAATGTTAGTTTAAAATAAGAATAAGTTCAACAGCCAGAAGAATACGTTTATTCATTTGAATAACTTTTTGTGACTGTCAATACACCCATGATCCTCTGAGAGTGCTAACTGTAGAGAGTGATTAGGTACTTTGCATGAAAAATACTGACAAAATAAGTCAACAAAGGTACGAATAGAACTAAGTAAAACCCATGCAGAAAACTAAAGAAAAAAATGATATTTCGTACAGCATTTTAAAATTATATAGAATTGACGCTTCACAAGAAAGACTTAAATGGAAATTAAAAAACAAAAGCTTCCAAAAAATCTAATCAAGAGAATCGAGAGAAGAGGACGTTAAACAAAAATAATCCAACCGAAGAATTTCGTGAAAGTGTTATAGGAATTAACACGGAATTGGGGAATCGGATTCATTATTCCGGAACGGTCGTTTTACGCCCCATATCGCCAGTCTAATACAGCTTACGCGTCGAAGAAGTATTAGAAGTCTCGTAAAAAGTTTGCACCAACTTTCCTAAAGCCCATTGTTTCACATTTGGAATTAAACGCCCGTGAAAGAACAATTCTTTGTGCGAATGAAACTCGAACGCAAACACAAAAGCCGCTCAAACACAATGGTGTTCACAATAAATCACCCGAGTGAACGATGCCTGTATATAAATTTATATAGAATATCATATTGTTTTAGTATTAAGAGGGTGATAAATGTATAAGAAGCATCTTCGGTCTGCAAGCATAGAGGTACGTGGCACGCGGTGTTCCTTGCCTAATTTATGAGCGAGCTGGCGTGATGTTATAACAACAATTGTTTTAGTATAATAGACGACTGTTTAATTTAATCTATGGCGCTACTCAATTATGTGTATATAACAGAAATATCCACGTTAACAATGTTGTAAAACTGAGCTGTGATGTAGACAGCTCTGTAGTGGGATGAATCATGGATAGAATGAAGTACTTTTAATTAGCATGGAATTAATATTACAGCAATAAAATGAAAGCTACTACAATAAACAAAAATAACGTGTAAAAAAATCTTCATATTAAATTAAGAATAAACCGTTAGAAGTTCTAAACGACACGTACAACAATTTAAAAATTACAATCCATTTTTGCCGTTACACAAGTAAAGTGTAATTAATAATGTAAAATTAATACACATTTTATCCAACAATGAAAATTTCGTGCCAAATTAAATTTCGGCTCGTGTGAAAGCAAAACGCCATTAAAATTTGATAACAGAAACGTATCGATATAAAATATTCTGACTACGCCCGCACTGTCGTATCGACGATCAAAAACGTTGAGCTAATGGGCACTGAAATTATGAATTTATTATCTTTCTATACTTGCGAGTACAGAATTGCTTTTCATATTGCATTTTTCTTTTGAATAAAATTTTATTTGACAATATTTACTGACAATGGCTTTGTTCTCGGTCAGACAAGCGACAGAAAGGATTTTGACTTCGATCAGTGACCACCACTCCCATCAGAAAGTCTATAATAGTATAAGAGTATGCAGAGAACGCCGAATGTCAAATTTTTATCTTTATCTTTACAAACTTATACTTAGATTCTATACGAATCTAATTTCTAATATCACAAAAACCATTGTATTAGATATCAATGTAATTAGTTCAGTATGACATACGGGCATATTATATGTGGGTATATGTCAACTAAATCCGTGTTCAAATTACAGATTTGAGCAATCAAAGGTAATTTAGCGTAATGACTGCGCAACGGGCGCCATTTTGAACACGTCTGGCGCGTAAATAGGTGTGCGACATTATGACGTCTGTTACACACATAATTCATCATTTATTTATACCGGATATACAACATATTGTATATTTTATTCTTAGCACTAAACAAAAAACACTGATATCTTACGACGTTCATGATTAATTTAAATAAAATATAAAAAAAACCTCTAAAACCTTCTAAAATAATATGAATATGACTAATGAAGCACATAATAAAGTAAAATATATGAACCACGAATATAAAACTTACATGTCTATCAAATAAATAGCAAAGCATTTATTCTTTTGATTGTACGGAATGTTCGAAAATATTCTAGTAATTTCGATGTCGTTACCGATCCACGTGAGCGACCGAAGAGCTAGATTCATTACGACCAATTCGAGGTGATAGTTTTAGTGGATCCATTTTAGACAAAGACTGAGCTAGCATCAGTTTTGACGATAATAATCATCAATCCTATTTGTCACTCCACTCTTAAACACTGTTGAATTCAACGAATCTCTGACTTTAGATGAGGTCATAATCTGCCAAACTGGCCAAGTGCGAATTTGCAGAATTCGCTCGCCTTATAGAACATTATAGAACACTATTGTCTGTGGGTTACCTCACGATTCTTTTTTTCAACTTTCATCTAGTACAATAGTTACTTAAGACAAAAAGAAAATCCTATATTACCAAATCATCGTGAAAGACTAATTTGAAATGCTGTATAATAGCTCTTTCGATGTTTATGAAGTTCGTATAAAAATGAGATTCCCATTACGATTTTGACCCATGTACCTCTCATAAATCAGTCGGGATACCCTATAAATCTCGTTCGCCAATGTGTCCAATTTTCCGCTTTTTGCCTTATAAGAACTTCCCAAATTTTGACAATCGGAGCTGGTGGCAGACACTGGAAAAGAGGTGTTTTAGGAATAAGATGTGACAAACAAATCTACGGTGAACCTTTATACCGAGAAAGGCTTTATCAATCGTTATTTTTTTTTTTAAGATTATATGTAGTTATTTATGTTGAAAACGTTCTGTTGAAATTGTAATAATATTAAAGATTGTTATTGTAATATTTTAATATCGTTAAACTTCAACGATATTCCTTTGAATTTTTCAGTAAGACCTTGTATACCGATTGAACGCTACTGTCCTGCTGGATAGACTAGTTAATTTACCAAGTATGACGTACTAAAAATATCTACGTTTATAAAAGTACGAGCAATATAATATTTCTTATTATAATAGCGGAAATAAGAAGGCGGAAACCGCTTCGTCAAACTGTCTTGAGACTTGCCACCGGCAAATTTAATCAAACCCGGCCAAATAATATGAAGCGTTCCCTCCCCAAAGACTTGGATAGCGGGTAGAAACAGGAAGTAACACTTGATAGGAGTGTTTTTAGGGGTTGTTTTAAAATAAACACAACGGAATAATACGATTGAGAGACTTCTTTTTCCCGTTTCCTGCACTCATTCGTCATTATCAATTTTAACAAAAAGTTTTTTACTTCCGTCAGAAACCTCAGTTTCATCATCGAACAGTTGCTAACCTCCAACGTTTAAACTCAATCACACGTGCACACACTATTATCCCGTCATCGTCCACTGCTGGAGATAGGCCTCTCCAATGGCACGCCACTGAGCTCGATCTTCAGTTCTTCGCATCCAATCACTACCAGCCACTTTGCATACACCGTCACTCCACCGAGCTGGAGAGCGTCCTACGCTACGTTTACCAAGTCGCGGTCTCCACTCCAGAACACGTCAGCTCCAGCGGCTCATTCGATATTAGGTAACGTTAAAAACTATTAATGCTACAATATTTCAATTCATAAATTCAAGGAAGGTCGTAAATGGAGAGACAGTTGTAAAGATAATATATTTTTAACTTCCCTGTACAATTGTCTAGAGATATCGTGACTGGAAATTTAATTATATCGACCCAATGAGAACCGAAGTCTCTATAACCGACTGTTTCAGTACTAAAAATCAAATATTATCCAACTCTTAGACTGCCTCGTTGGTCGAGTGATTGCAACGGCGACTGCAGTTCGAGAAGTCTGCGTTCAAATCCCGAGCCGGGTACTATTGGATTTTTCTAATTTAAAATTTCTTCTAGTGTCTTGAAGTCTAGATTTGCGCCCGGTGTATGGCAATAGGCTCACCACCTATTCCATGGGACTTAAACGTAACTGGTGAAACATGAGAGTGTACTACACTCCTCTGTCTACTTCTTCAGGGGTTACAGGAGTGATGTAACGTAAATATCATCCAAAGTAATTTTCAAAATTTCTTCCGTCTTAGCTATGTTTAAGAGTATATTGTTAGAATAAAAGAAATAGGTAGATCAATGAATTTATAAGTGTATGTTACCAAGATTACAACAAATGGAAACGGAAGTGGAGGAAAACGAAAAAATGTTACGCGGTCAGAATAAGATTCCGTAAGTGTTTTGCACGAGGAGTGATTTCACGCCTCGTAGTCGTCAACAGAAACAACTAACATATACCAAATTCCAGGATATATTGACTCTTGGGACCGTTTCTTTTGGAGTAAATTCCAAAATACACTACCAATAAGAGATTGATCTACAAAACATCTTTACCAGCCGCCTTGTGGCAACTCTTCAATATCTTTCCGTGCATAACAAACCCCTACAAAATCGGTCAAAATGTAGATATTGATTATAGGGTACGTATGTTACATGCAAATGACAAAGTAGATTTTGAATCGCAACATTCCCGCCTTAGGTAAGCGTACAATGTTTCTAGAACAAAAAAGACTAATTGAAATAATTAGGATACAACAAAATTGTTTTTTTAAATAACATCTGCATATTACATGTACATCTACATCTATTACTAAATAAAAATACAAATCCGCTTTTATCAGACTACGCTTCAGTAGCAATTCGCAAGCGATTGTGCGTGAACACACGCACGGTAGAAGGCCACCTTAACGTTTTCGACTCACAACACATGCTTCGCCTTCACCGTACATTAATTACTGTATCTGTCTTGTATACAAAGGAGATAGAAATAAGAAAAAAGAAAAAGTAGGAGTTATCTGATTATGCGTAACGTTGTCCGTGATTAAAAGATTAGAACAGTTAACGAGAACATGATTCTTTTTTACATGTATGTAGGTATCCTGTCTTCTGTCGTCGTATTATTATTAATGTATCATCGAAAAACATTAGAAATAAAACAGTAGGTAAATTTTGATATGAAATTTTGGCCCCGCAATTTGTCGCATGTCGAATTTTCTGCGTCGTTGGTCGAGTGTTAAAAAGCACGACTACTCATCAAAAGGTGTTGCGTTCAATCCTCGTGTGGGCTAATGTTAGGTTTTTCTAACTTGAAATTCATAGTAGTGGATCGGGGTGAGGATTTCTTCCCGGTATATGATTATAGTCTCACCCTCTATTACATAGTAGAACATAACCATTACAGGAGAAACATATACTGCACTCTTTTGCCTGCCCCTTCTTGGATTACAAGCGTGATGTTATTTTTTTTATATCAATTCATACTGTCAATATCGGACAGATTTATATGTATCGGTGCACTCTTTCATACACGAACCTCAAAACCCTCAAACTTAAAATTTAATGTATCGCGGTTGTTTATCAACCACTGCTGGACCAATATTGTTTCTAAACCCAAAACCTACAAATATAAAAATTCCTTCGAAGTATGTTTGTCCATTTTTCTGGATACTCAAATTTCCTTATGTTCCGGATATAAGTTATCACGAAGACCACGAGTCCGGATATAATGTGCCCCTTCGTCGCAATTGACCCGGACATAGTAATATCCATTTACCTATCAAACTGTTTAAGGAAAAAGTGTCTAGTATATCGGCGCCTAAAACTCTTTATTACATATTTTTTCTAAGAACCTAATTTAAATGTATATTAGCTTTGACAAAAGTCAAAGATTTCATAAGTATGTATATATACATATATTTAAAGTGTAAAACTGCAGTGCATAATTTATTGCCATTAAGAAAATCTTTAATACTGCGTTTTCTTACACTTTATTTTGATTTTTTTTTAACTGCCTACCTCGTAAGGGACTTGGCATGAAGATTTGTATGTATGTATGTAGTGAAAATTTCTAGTACCCCCTATTCCATTGTGGCACATAAACGAAATTGGTGAAACGTCTGAGTAAACTACACCTCTGTACCTACCCCTTCGGGGTTTACAGCCACGATGTTATGTTTACGTTAAAAATAACACAGATAATATCTAATTAACAAAAAACGAATTAAGATGTACAAGCAAATGTGTGCATACCACAATCCGTTAGAATGGAACAGTGGAATAGAAGCTAATATTAAACCAAGTATTCATAAATTACTAAAACGTGAGCTGACTAACGACGCAAGTGGATATTTCTCGAATTGCAAATGAAATTGTTCATTCACTGCAGATATTTCCTATTAAATCGTAAGTACCAAACTGATATACAATATGAATTCTGATGACAATCTTACAGTGTTCTTCGGACCCATAAAATAATTAATATAAAATATAATTAAAACGTAACATCACGCCTGTAATCCCCTAAGGCAGAGGGGTGTACTACACTCCCACGGTTCACCAGTTATGTTTAGGTCCCATGGAATAGGTGGTGAGCCTATTGTCATACACCGGGCACAGAGTCGAGTCGCTACTAGAAATTTTAAATTTAAAAATCCAATACCCCACCCGGGATTTGATTACAGGACCTCTCGATCGGCAGTCGCGGTTACACCGCTCGAACAACGAGGCAGTCAATGTAGGTATTAGAAGCACGGCACGAAAAACACGGCAAAGACAGAAATCTTAGGTATTCGATTCTCACTGCCTACCCAGTGAATATTAAATTAATCATTAAACGGTAAGCGACAACGTTAAAGTCTACAGAAATCTATGTTCAATGATAATTGAAAGCTTTCCATTGGTCAAAGTTATAGAAGAAGATTGCTTAAGACAACAATGGACTATTTGGTTAAAGACCCAAGCAATCGCAATGACATTAAAATAACATAAAAGTCCAAATATTTTGATGGTCCCGTTATTTTGAATGGACGAGATGAATTAATTTAATTAACAGTTCAGTTTGTCCTCATATAATTTATAAGTAAGGCATCGTTAGGTAACAATGTGATGAATAATGATAAATGATAAATTAAATGTGTATAATAGACGAGAATGATGAATGTTAAACATTTGTGTGTTATATGAAAGAATATTTTGTAAATGTACCTATTTAGAAATAGGCTAATCACAAATTGATATTAGCGTGATGTGGTATAGGATTCTTAAAAGTCGTATATAATATTTAAGTCCTTCGAGGTGCTCTGAGTGTTTACTCATCCGCTTGACTGTTTGTCTTTTAATAAATCTAATACTTACACGAGCTGAATCATAATAAAATTTTTATAATCCTTAATCTTCTTATGTTAGACGAAGTTGGATTATCAACATCTTTTTGTTGTCTAACTATCGCTGGACTTCTGCTGTGTTTGTAACTGTTATAAATCATTATGAAATTCTTAAGCGAATCCAGCAAAATTTGTAAGAGAATCCCTAGTGATAATGTAAGATCACTTGATCCGCTTTAATTAGCGTTCGAGCTAATCTTCCCACTATTCTCCAAATATTATTATTCAAGCTACAGTTATCTGAGGAATGCCAAGTCAGCCGGATCTCTAATTGATTCAGTTGGAAATAACCGGCCGATGTCTGCCTTGCAAACTTTGCTGTTAGCGAATTTCTGGAATTTTGTAATTCATCATAGCTTTGCTCTTTCGGTAGCTTGTTGAGAACTTCACTAGTTTGTAATTTTATAAGCTGTAGTTTGTTAAAGTCAAGATGTTTTTCGATTTTACGTAAGTCAAGTAATCGTACATATTTATACATATAATTTTTATACACAAATACATATAATATTTATACATATAATTAAATACATATGTACCAGCTTAAGTCACGTATGTACGTTTTTCGGGATAGCCCGACTGCTTTCGAACCTCGATATATGAGGTCCTTCTTTACGAGCAGCGACATCCTGAAAAACATGTGTCTTAAACCTGCATTAGTACATATTATCAAAATCTATCATCTAAATTGTTAGTATGAATTCAAAGAAAACCTTTAAAACAACAGATATTTTATACAATTTGGCTTATTGGCTTACGTGCATCATTAAATATATCCTTGTGTTGTTACTTTGGTCAGATCCGATCTCTATGAAACCACTTCTTAAATAGTCTCAATATCTTTAACAATTGATTTGTTCATGTTACATACATATAATGGGTTCATATATTTAAAAAAAATCGAAGAACACCTTAAGCTTACAGGTAGCTACGGATTGCCACAAAAAAGAATTTCTCCGTTCCCGCTAAAGAGCCGTCTTTCATCATTAGCGGATCTATCAATAAACTCTTATTGGGAGCGTTACGTGCTACTTTGATTCAAGGATTCAGCTAGGTTAGTGATAATGAAGACTAATTCTTTTTCTTTGCGTATTTGGTAGTCGTTAATGTTGCCACGTTGAACAAATAAATCTTCATAGGATAGTTTTCTAGGCTAAATATAAACAATAGCGATTACATTATGGCTATTGTCCTCAAGTGTCCTAAGTGTACTCATTTTATACTAGTCCTGTACTATTCAACGTATCAAGTGACTACCGTTTAGTGTTTAATTTGGTAATAATTTTGTATATCCACCGCACTAGAATACATTGAACATAAGTCGTGTTAGCCTTGCAATACTTTTGAACTCAAAAGAATGCACTGCACGCATTTTCCCATGCAAAGTTTCATGAGGCGGTCAGCCAATGATAAGTATTATCGTGGTCTGCTTTTTATTGTATCAGTAGTGTAGTCTCCAAAGCGAATTAAGCTTTATTATCATGAATCTAATAAATTTATGTATTTAAATATTAGCTGAAGATAGACATTTTTTCTGAGTCTCTTAGTCATTTCTCTCTCTTAAAAGTCGGGTTGGCAGTAGGATAAAACTTTTTTAAACAAAATAAAATTTACCCTCCACCATCTGCGAAGTTAATAAACAATTACACACATATGTGTAACGTTAACAACTCGCTAACGAGCAAAGTTGCCGCCCGTTCACCGTCTCACATCATTAGAGTATATTTCCAGCAATCAAATTCAAGTAAAGGGCCAAACTTGCGAGCAAAACTAATATAACATACGGAAGTTAGTACATAAACACTCAAAAGAGCAGCCCAGTAAATTCATATCCATATAAAGTTATGACGAACTTTATATTCCGTTTGTATCGCTACGCAAAATTATAAAAGCTCTTAGACGATGACAGCAACGAAATGAGAAGATTCTAGAACTCTTATCTCATCAAGCTGAAATAAAGCGCCTAATAGAGAACGTGACTCTTTTGGAATTTTATCGCCTGGACTGTTTAGAAGCAACGTTTAGCGTAGACTGTTCTTGATGAACGTTCGCATCCAACATCTTATTATTATCTCTGTCGGCATAGAAGCCATAATTAGTTTGTGGAAAAAAACGCAGTGATAGCCTTTTGATTAAGAATTCAGCCTCTCACTCTGGGCGTCCCGGGTTCCAATTCATGGCGCGCACCTCTTTACAAGTCCTTTTTACGTTTAAATATTAATAAAGAAAATCTAAGGTGTGTGAAGTCTGCCAACCAGCACTTGAGCTCTTTAATGGAATTTTAAAAGGGTGGAAAAAACAGTTTAAGAAATGATAACATATTAAACAACTATTAGCTATTCTATTGATCCTAGCCTATTCAAATAATGTAAAAGCGTAAAAGAGACGAAATAAGCGTAAGAAATAAATTATCGGAATGCGGTACCCGTCCATTTCAAAGTAATTCAAATATAACACAGGAGTAATATTCAACAGATTGTCAACTTCATAAATAACATCTGTTAAGGCTTTTCGCTTATAACAAAGACAGAAAACACTTAATTGGAGAAGTCCAATGGAGCGCAATTTTGCTCTTTTCCTCCATTAGCTGATGATTGAAAAAGCTTTATGGGTACACTCTCGTCGGATTGCAGACGAAGTTGCCGCGCATCGATCAGGCCATCGTACTCGCCGAGCGAACCAATTATGCTTTTGCAGTCATCTCTCAATTAACTGCAATAGTTTAATAGTTTTGTCTCCGATTCTCGGAGTTGGAGAACAACCTTATCCTTCATAGCGACCATTATTGTCTGATTTTCATTATAACTTCTCTGTTCGTGTAAATCAACTGTATGTTTTGTTTGCAAATTCAAATTTGAATATACGTTTTAGGAACATCGTTTTCGTTCTGTTTTAGTTTTGTTTTTGTTTCATGTTTTTCACGATTTAGCGATTTTGTGCTACAAATAGAAGATTATATTATTTATAGAGTTAAAAGACTATATCAGTTGGATAACCAAACATTTTTTTAATAGATATGATAACCTTACAAATATATATAGTAATAGAAAAGCTGTCGCAGTGAAGGCGTAGTATGTATGTCCTATGATAAATGACGCTTAAAAATCTATTTTCCTGTGTACAAAATAACTTTAGTGAAAATTCAGCTAGCGGCTATAGCTCTTGTTTTTATGATTAATGGAAAGTTCCTAAAGGACTCTAAAGTTTTCGAGGCTCAGTAACTTAGATATTATAATTATACTTACTAACAATGGAAACTGCTTAACAAAAGCATTTATTATTAAAGTAAATTTGTAATCAGCCAGCGTTCATTTAACGACCGAACTCTCTACTCTCCGTTACTTGAGAAATATTTGCTGTAACCTAACAAGCCCTCAGAATTATTACATACTCTAAATGCTGACAAAACTTGCTGAATTTCTCATACTTCATGTTTGCAGTCTACATTACAATAGGGATGGTGTAGCAGTTGTAGTTAACCCCGTTCAACCCCAACAACCCTTGTTAATTTCGTAACGTAACAGATGCCGTAGTCTCGCGATATTAGAACCGACATGACCGTCAGACGACATATTGTTAGATCGCCGAAAGATCTCTCTATATCCATGACCCTTGTTAGGCGATTTTCATAGACAATATTCAGTCTTCTCCAAGTTCAAAGTCCTGGATAAATTTGAAAGATATATAATATTTTTATCAAATATAACGATAAATTTATTGGGATACACATACTTAAGAAGATATATACATAGATGAATATAAATTCATATACCTATTATGAACAGCAATATACACTTGTATCTTTTTCACATGCAGACACAGAATAAGTACCTGTTTTCTTCATATCAAAATTTATCCTAAGTGGAAATGGAACCCATGACCCAGTCAGGATCCCTAAATACTGGAACAACATACGAACACTGTCTTTATTGCAATATATCCGCAGTTTTAATTAAATGCGAAGTTCATCATCGTACTGCAAGC
>DWME01007895.1:0-12187 GCA_018244795.1 Parelbella ahira ahira
AGACCTAATGACTGCCAGTGATGAGGCAGTCAGCGTGGCAAAATTCTGGGCTAAAACCATTTAGGGACTTAAAATGTCTTTGTCATCGACACGCTAAGAAGAAGAATATATAAAAAAACATATTTTAATGTAATCGTTTTAATATTCCCAGGTGCTGTGCGAAGGCCACCCCGAGGAGCTAGCGACGTACTTGCGCTACGTGCGGCGGTTGGACTTCTTCGAGACGCCCGACTACGACCAGCTGCGCCGCATGTTCCGCGACCTGTTCGAGCGCCGCGGCTACGTGGACGACGGCGAGTTCGACTGGACTGGCAAGACGATGGTAAACAACTCTGTAACATAACCACCCCTAGTCAGTACCACAATCATGCCGCCAGTGCAGCCCTGTAAATCTACGTCACTCACTTGCAAGTATAATCCTACATTTATGTATATGCTATACAAGAACTGCTGCTTAGAAACCTTCAAGAGCTTCATCTGAAGCATACTGAGTAGCAAATCCTTCCCTCGCTTAGACTCGCCCCCGAACAGCACTGATATTGCTTTAGCTTAGCCGCTTCAAGCTTTACCGCGTCTAACAACTGCATGGAATATAATATTATATTATATTATATTGGAAAAGTATGTCCCTGATTAAAAATATATAGATTATGCTTAACAAAAATGAAAAAGGATTCGAATTTTAACAAAGATACAATATATGCATCTAGACTTATTGTGACCTATGAGACTATTACTTATAGTATTGACAGTTACATAAATTCATTATATTCTGCTAGCAAGTGGCATAGTTCATATTGCAACATTGGTTCAGGTTCTAAAATTTAGTTTTTTCATATTGGCTTTGTTTTTATACCCCATACATGCTGATAACCTTGTAATTGCATTAAAATTTGTTGGTGACCTTGTAATTGCATCAAAATTTGTTGATGACCCTGTAATTGCATCCAAATCTGTTGATAACTTTATAATTGAAATTCTTATATATTGAATGTTCTTGTAACTTAGTTATACAGCGTTCATAGCTTTATAATTGTAACCAATCTGCTTTAATGACCTTGTAATTTCATTAAAATTAGTTGATGACCTGGTAATTGTAATTTTGCTATGTTCACTGTGGAAGAGATTTTTTTTTATTTTTTTGTGTAACTCTAAAAATTGAATTGTACCGATGCATTTTTGCCCCATTTACTTGTGCTTTTTAACATATTTTAAAAATTGTAGCTTCAAATTATAAGAGTGATTGAATAGACATTTATTTAATGTTACATTGATAGAGTATTGGCAAAGGGATTTTTAGTTGCATGACTACTTCGTTCAAAATCGAATAAAATCTGTTCACGTTATTTTTTATATTATTAAATTCCCTAATTGTTTTAATAAAGTCAGATGTTGACGATAAATTAATTGAAAATATGCACTTTAACATTTCAATATAAACTAGAAAATTCTTATTGATAATATAATTCTATATCGTATCTGTGATCTAGGTTTGTGAAACATTAGGTTTTAAATATTTATCAAATTACTTCCTAAGAATGTTAGTTTGTATTCCCCATTGCGCTGTAATGATTTTAACGTTTAAATATAACTTTATTTCGTACTTAGTTTTTTGTCTTCGAACGAGTGTAGATACATTTAATTAACTGTTTTCTACCTCAGCTAGGTCTAGAAGGAGACGATTATTATCATTATTATTATTATTTTTGTTACCTAATAAAATAAAAATGAACGGATTGTCTAAGTGTTTTATGTGTAGTTTGTTAACCAAAACGACTTGAAAAATAACTCTATAACTTCAGTTGCATTTGAAAAATAATGTCTGTGTAAAGGCATGTATGTATTGCCTATTGCATCAATTGTCCAATTTGTTGTGGAAAGTGTTATAAAGCGCCTTGTACACTGTCACGAATAGTGTTAAAGGGTGGTGTAGTGGGATGTATGTGGTGGCTTCCCATGTCCGTTTGCGCACTAAACGCATGAGTACCGTTTGCATGCACGCTTGCCGCAGCCGGCCAACATGCACGTGATGCGCGTGTTGCGCAACGCCCCGCCCTCCGACGTTGTTAAAAACAAATCCGACAAGGTCAGTAGCACTCGTCCCGGGTGACATCTTTATGCTGTACTGGTCTCATTGCTAGATGTTATTCAACTAGTGACTCATATCAGCGTGCGCTCAGTGTGGGGATTATAGGCAAAAACCTATGAAATTGTACACAGACACTCATTATGAGAGGCTTTGTCCAGACATGTTGGTGATATTAATGTAATATATAGGAATTAATGATAATTCACATTCATATTAAAGTCTAGCTAGTGGTACTCGCATAGTGTATTTTAGTATTAATTTACCTTGTTTTGATATACTCGGTTGGGGATTTATTATGTTAGTGAATGAGACTGATTATGGAATATATTACAAGTATTTCGTTTTTCTTTCATATGTACATACATATATCTTCTTTTCACGAGTCTTTCGACTCTTAATGTCTTCAACTTGATTAATTTATCCTCAGCCAACATCAGAGACAGCCCACTCTCAAGGTATATTCAACATTCGGTCTAAAACATGTGTCCAGCTTATTACCATTTGCCATTTATAATCATCATCATCAACTCTTTCTATCATTGCAGTGTTAGATACAGTGTCACCTGTCATAATAATAAATCTCAGTTGCCATTACATATTTCAATATTACATATTGAGTTGACTTGGTTAATTTAATTACTCTTTTATGCTCTCCAGTCACTTTAGTTCTCATTATTCCTTGCGTTTTTTATAAAACAGTTAATTTCACAGGCCGTGCTTCGAAGAGCTTTGATCTGGAGAAATATGTAGACACATATTTCCGGGTATTTATGGGTGGGATACCCATATTTATTCGTTTTCTTATCTCTGATATTTTAGTAAATGTATAATTGAAAGAAAATGTACAATTAGTTTAAGTAAAAGTTGTTTAATGTGACAAATCTATAAGGTAGATTTAATAGGAAATCATTGTACATGCATCAAATCTATGTATTTGGGTTGTCATGAGTTTTTTGTAACTACTTTAGTAGAAATGTATTAGAATTTTCCCAAAGGACATTTATTAATAAACTTTTATTTTATATACATATATTAGCTGTCACCTATTTACATCCTTCTGTGGTTAAGCGTCATTTGCCATGAAAAATAGTTATATCATATAAATTAAAATGAAATTTATTGAGATCAAAAATGTTAAGTAGCTTACATTTTTCCTCGGGTCTTGAACTATCTATATTGAATTTCACCAAAATTGCTTCAGTGGTTTTAGAACATGCCATATAGACAGTTATATTTGCATTTATAATATCAAATTGGAAGGTGTTGTGTTCGTTGTATATGGAGGAATCAGCACATAAGTCGTCATATATTTTGCTAGCGTTGTTTAAAAGTAGTTTCTTATGATTATAATATCGTAGTAATATGTCTGTTAATGTAATTTTTACCGAGTGTTTCAATACCTATTCACTCCTAAATGTGTACTTTTAAAATTATGCTAAACGTTTTTGACGTGTAATGTATAACGCTGGAATTAATATTGAGTGTGATGAGCTTCTGAATATTTATTAAAATTTGATATTATTATTTTTCAGTCTACGCCGGTGGGTTCGATTCAAACTGGTCACGAGATTATTGTGTCTCCGAATCGCGACAGACATCAGCCGTTCCACAAGGTTTTGTTTCATTCTAATAATATATAAACAAATTTAAGTACATGGGTATTAACACGAATTCCATGTAGAACTCAAGTTGCCTTAAAAATGTTTTTTGTATGATTTTGAGTGGTTACTGCAACAAAGCGAACTTAATTTCCAATTCTTAAATGATTATATGCTTGTCACGATGAGTCAACACATCGGCAAACAATTATATATAGTGGTAATGTGTACTCAACTGTTCCATGTATGATGATGGGATGGGTCAATTTTAAGCTTGACTAAATAATGGCAAACAACTATAGCCGAATTTCTAATAGTATTATATTATTAAATCCCTTTTTTTAAATGATGTTATGGTAACACTACTTCTCCCACAGTTCTGTAGTATATTGTATATTCGACAAAATGTATCTTGATATTTTGCTGTTCGGAAGAAATTAACTTGCAAATTATAATTAAAAAGTAATTTTTAGTCTGTGACAAAACATTTATTGAGAAAAAAAATATTGAAAATAAAACATTTACAAGCTTTCTTTGGAATTTGGTTGATATAACGTTAATTGCCGTTTTAAAAATATAGTTAAGTTTTAGGATTTATTAGTTTCCAATAATATTACGCTCATAAGTACAGTTAAAATTAAGTAGACGTAATTAAAAGTCATAGAAATTGCTATAGGATGTATACTCATAATACCTTTATCCAACCAATAATTATAATATTTCCTTGTGTCATGGTGTGTGTACATTTGAAAAGGTATTATTCCCCTTACCTGATCTGAACCTGGAAAGAATTTAATCAGATGAAGATGAGACGTAGAGATCATGTTCAACATTTTTTTATCCGATTTTTTTTCTTAATTTAATGTTTAATTTTTAACAATAGGTTGAGGTACTTAAATTTTTTTTATGGTCACAGGATGATTTATTTGATGTTATGATTGGTATGGATGAGGACGATGAAGAAGCGCTCATAATCGAGGTTTGGCCCGCAAATTACCACCCTGTTTGATTTTCCGTTTTTTTTTGTTTACTAGATCGCTAATACTTTCCATACGCAAATCTCTCCCACATGTTTGTGTTACCATTGATTGTACCCTTTATTTTCGTTTTTGTTTAAGAGTGTTGCCATTTACAAGGTAATGTGTTCCTTGATTTTTTTACGATTGGGTGTTTAATTGTTTTCCATCCAATTATTGTTCTTACATTTTGTGTATTTCTGTTGTTGTTTTTATTTCGAAGTGGTTTACGTTTTCTTGTTTTATTAGTCTTTTTAACGTCATCTTGTATCACAACCAGTCTGGAGTTGATTTTTTTAAAATTAATAATTCATCTTTAAACATTCTGATAATTAACTTTCATACTAGGCACTTTGAATACTAAGGTCTAAGTCACCGATTCAGCTTCGGCTCAGGTTTGATGTTGTCATCGCTAGTTTAACCCGTTGTGTGTGTATTTTGGCCGCTACCAACAACTACCTTGGTGTATGCTTTTCAGTGTATTGTGCATTTTTGAATACATTCTCAACATTACAAGATTTTGAATACTTGTATGCATACATTGTCGTGGGGTTCATTGAGACATCAGTTCGTCTCGTACCTGCGTTCTATGTGCGTGTGAACTAGTTTTCAATTTTGTGAAATCCAATAGTAATCATTTGTGATTGATACAGTTATATGCTAATAATTTCCTTCCCCGTTATTCTGCTCTTGCGACGAATGCAGGGACACGTTTTATTTTCCCGTTCGCAACGTGCTTACTATGTCGCCCAGATATATTGAGGTACAATTCAAACGTAATAAAATATAAAAGATACATTCAGAGCCAAGATTTCTCTATCTTGTGTGTGCTATATAAGCTATAGCGGTATTAAACAGTAAAGAAAAAGCGTGATTGTTAATACCAAAGACATCTCTAATTTGTTACACAAGATTAATACTTGATATCGTTATAATGGCGAATCTCATGTATAGTTGGCAACATTTTCATTTTCTCTCAAACATAGCAATTGCTATGAATTGTAGTAAATTGAATATGTAATATATTATAACAATGTAACTTTAATAACGTGAAATATTGATTTTGTATTATTTCATTCTCTTAGGTAATGCGTAAAAAATCTCACCTCGTCCTTCGGATGCTTGAACAACGCATCGGTCAGGAACTTCTACTGCAGGTGTTCAACAAACAGCTCTCCCTAGCCACGAACGCTGCCAACACGAAGATCGGCAGCGGCCTCTGGGGCCATTTGCTCCTTTCCACAAACTTGTTCGTGAAAGCCATATTTACGGTCACTGGCAAAGATATGGCGGTGTTCGTCGACCAGTGGGTCCGGACCGGTGGCCACGCGAAGTTTACACTTACTTCAGTTTTTAATAGGAAGAGGTGTGTTTATTTAAATATTAATTGTATGAGTTTAGTGGTGAATATAGGTATGTACATATATAGGTGTGATACGTTATATCATTGGCGTGGAAACATTATTTCGACTATGGCCTATGATTATCTTACCTTATTGTATACTCTATATATGTATGTATATTATATACTGGGGAAAAGTGATAGTGTTCTACACCCTTCTGCTTACCCCTTCGAGGATTACGAGCGTGAAGTTATGTTTTTATTTTATTACAAAAGGAGTATACATCCGTGGGAGCAAAACACGCCTCGCTTGCGGTAGAAAGGAATGCGTAAAACAAATAATTGACGTCACATATATTGGAGCACTAATCTATAACATTATAGCTCCTGTAAAAATAATATTTGGTGCCAACAGGAACACAGTGGAGTTAGAAATAAGACAGGACTCGGTGCACGAGAGGGGCATAAGGAAGTACGTCGGTCCCCTGCTGGTGCAGCTGCAGGAGTTGGACGGCACGTTCAAGCACACGCTGCAGATAGAGAACACGGTTGTGAAGGCGGATATCACTTGCCACAGCAAGAGCCGACGGAACAAGAAAAAGAAGATTCCCCTGTGCACTGGCGAGGAGGTTGACATGGATCTGTCTGCTATGGAGTAAGTAATGAACTTTATGAACTTAATTACTAAACTTAAATAGTCAACTTCGTCTGGAGCCATTGCAAAAATTTCGTAGCGGTTACTTCAGAAATGTAAAAAAAACCCTTTAGAGAGACGTGTTAGCGTTCTACATTCTTCTGCCTACCTCTTTGAGGAAATAAAAGTTTGATGTTATGTAAATTTTCTCATATATAATATGTGTAACTCATTGTTAAGGAATCTGTTTTTTATCACCAGCAAAAACGTTTACCAGAGGATTTTTATAATATATATAGTTTTAATATATCAAGTATACTTAGTATAAATTACGATTTTGTATGAAAAAATAACACATAAAAATATTTTTTCAAAAAATTTATTTTTTGTGCGAGATTTAAGTAACCACATCACATCTACCTAGGTTTAAAGTGTCAGTAATGAAACATCACGAAATTTTTATAAACCCTTAATGCTCCATGTTTCATTTCAGCGACTCTCCCGTGCTGTGGATCCGGTTAGACCCGGAGATGTCTCTGCTCCGCAGCACGGTGATATCGCAGCCGGACTACCAGTGGCAGTACCAGCTGCGGCACGAGCGCGACGTGACGGCCCAGAGCGAGGCCATCGCGGCGCTGCACAGCTACCCGGAGCCCGCCACCAGGAAGGCGCTCACCGACACCATTGAAAATGAACAGACCTTCTACAAGATACGGTGCAGAGCGGCTCATTGTTTGACCAAGGTGATCCTTTATGGGGGAATTACTAGTCGTACTGGGCCTCAAGGTAAACGGTGCGCAAGGGACGGGACGTGTGAAATATGTAGGTTGGAGCAAGAAAAGTAGTGGGGGTATACCTTTTTGATTTCATAATATACAGTGTTTACGAAGATACGTATTACAGTTGCAATTGAACCAGCTTAATAGTTTAAAGGTATTTGACATAAATGTGGATGTGAACGAAAGGATTTTCGATTTCATTTATATATATATCATCATTATCAGCCTACTCTCGTTCACTGCTGGACATAGGCCTCACCAATGGCACGCCACTGAGCCACTTTATATATATATATATATATCATTGGTTCGTAGGTCGCAAATGCCATGATAAGCTCGTGGGCGGGCCCGCCGGCGATGTTGACGATATTCCGCAAGATGTTCGGTTCCTTCGCGGCTCCGCACATTATTAAACAAAACAATTTTGATAACCTCCAGCATTACTTCCTGCAGAAAACAATACCTGTTGCCATGGCTGGTGAGTGTTTTTTGACAGTTACATTTACATAGTCGCTTAAACCCATCAGGCTTGATCGTTACATAGCACTGACTGATTTTATACTAGAATCGTTTTCGGTTAGATGTAATAAATTAATAGAAAATAACGCAATAACAAGCAAATTTGAAACAAAACAAGAAAACAAATTAAGCAATTGAAGAAGACGGTCGTATATTTCTGGATATCTAGGCTAATCTTTAGAATGTGATACACCAGAATGTTGATAGACATTGGTTTTATTTACATTGTTAACTGAAAAAGTAGGCCAATAAATGATTATTGCATTTTTTAGTATAAGGATTATTAAAAACCGACTTTCCACAGCATTTATTTTGGTATCCATTTAATTATAATCTATTTTATTTATCAAAATATTGTGTACACATATATTTTTTGCAACTTTGAAATAGCACCTAATAAAGATGAAATTGTTCGATAGGCTTAAGAAATATCCACGGCATCTGCCCACCCGAAGTAGTGAGATTTCTCCTGGACTTGTTTAAGTACAACGACAACTCAAAGAACCACTACTCCGATAACTACTACAAGGCGGCCCTCGTCGACGCCTTGGCTGCTACGATCACTCCCGTCATCTCGGTGTTGCAACCTGTAAGTTCGATCCTATATATTAAAATAAATATATAAAGTGAGCAGAGCTTTGCGGATTGTGGAGATATATACGTAATATTTACCTCATTTTTTATCGCATTTTTTTCCTGTCGATTATATATTACAGGCAAAATGTAGGAACCGCTGTATGGTAATTATTAATGGTTTTAATTGTAAATTCTATTGGAACTCGAACATAGGGCAGTTTTTAACATTAATGATAGATTCCCGCGGTCGTTAAGTGGACCTGCTATTAGGCGATCATTTCTGAATAGTTCAGTTATCCACCCAAATCGTGAGTTCCTTCGTCAAAAGAGTAAAACTTTAGAGAAGAGAAGTGAGTGGATACATATCGGGTGCGGCAGGGCGGGCCGATCACGGCGGAGTCGCTGTCGGCGGACACGCGGCTGGTGCTGGAGGAGATCACGCGCGTGCTGAACCTGGAGAAGGTGCTGCCCAGCTACAAGCTGGCGGCCAGCGTGAGCTGCCTGCGCGCCGTGCGCCGGCTGCAGCAGTGCGGCCACCTGCCCAGCGTGCCCGCGCTCTTCCGCGCCTACGCGCACTACGGACAGTACATCGGTACCTACGGCGCACACGCACACACTCGCACGCGCACACACACACACACGCACACGCACACCCATACACACACGCACACACTCGCACGCGCACACACACACACACACGCACACTGCAGGCTCACGCACGTGTTTGCACTGCTAACGAGCGTAAGCGAGTTTTACGCGGTAGTTATGACAGCACTACTTCATAAGTCACTTAAAAAATACTAATGCAAATGATAAGGCACTCAAATTAGTATTTGACTGCAACCCTCTTACGTACTGCTCGGCTCTTACGTACAAGTCTCTCCGGCAACGGCAATAGGCATTTATTTAATAAGATTAAAGATTTATTGTAATATAGATTTAATTTCTTACTTTACTTTGACAGATGTTAGACTAGCAGCCTTCGAGTGTCTCGTTGACTTCGTGCGGGTTGACGGGCGGCCCGAAGACTTGTCATCGTTGTTGACCACGGTGGAGAGCGACCCCGACCCTGGGGTGAGGCACGGCTTGGCCAGGTTGTTGGTCAATATGCCACCATTTGAGAGAGCACAGAGACATCGACTCGACACAGAGGCCGTGGTACATAGGTGAGAAATACTGCTCTTATTAGATACAAGTAATAAAATAATGATAGCAAATTGTGGTATGGGGACAGCATCACAGCTGTCACTAGTACAAAAGGTTTTTGTTCATTTAATATTATACGTTAAAAATAAGTCTTGGTAGGGTGAAAATCACGCTTGTTTCACCCTAAACGGGTAGACAGAAAAAATTAGTAACCTCTTACATTGCACCAGTTACGTTTTCGTCCCATTACGAACCTGCAGGTGGGCCTGGCTAGTGTAATGAAGTCGGTCGGTTGGTAAATTTGCTGCCTGAATGATTACAAATATGAGGTAAAGAAATTGTGATAGTTATTTCGGAAATGTATTTTTATATGTGTTTAATCAATATGTGTTTTTAATTTAACCAATTATGATATATTATGTATGTATGTATGTATGATATATTACGTAATCTATTTAAAGCTGAAACGTACAATCGTGGGCGGCACCGTACCCGTTGACCCAGAGATTAATTTAACATTAAAACTGCCGATTACACATTATAATAGCAACCGCGAGATAATATAAAAATAAATGAATAACTGTTTCAGACTGTGGAATAACATAAACAGTCACTTATCGAATGACGCAAGGCTGAGATGCGACCTCGTCGATTTGTATTACACGTTATACTGGGTGAAGCGGCCGCACTGCCTGCCCGTGCCGGAGATGCAGGGCATCATGAAGCAGATGCACAAGCGCAAGGACTCTGAACGCGAAGTCAAAAGGCCGTTCCTTAAACGGAAACTCGAAGTGAGTCACTGGGGTTGTTTCGGGGTTTTTGCGAGTGGATATAGCCTAGTAAACTACTAAGGACTAGTAGTAACTAGTAAGGACGTACGCGGATAATAATAATAATATTTTTTGAACATCTCCACACGATATTTCTGTTCGTGTAACAATGTATAGTGCGGATAAGTGCAATTCTCTATTTTTAAGGTTTCTATTACTTATTGTCAAAGTAGCAAAAAATAAGGGTGAGTGAATTTATAAAACAATTTGAGACAACGAACTCAAACACCAAATATACGCATAGTAACACGTTAGGAATATCACAAAGGGTCTCTAGGCACAGGTGAGACGTACACTAAAAGATTTTAATATTTTTCTAGGCGGAATCAAAAGTGGAAATCGAGTTTCCTCCATTGGATCAAACAGCACCGGCGAGCACCGTGGATTCGATACCCAGTGACCACAACTTGCCCGTGCCGCTGTCCAGCATCAAGGAGGAGGATACCAAAGTCGATGTCACTACCGTACACGACATGCCTATAAGGGTGTACAGCGTGAGTTTAGTTTATGAACATATAAAATTAAGTTTTTGTTCAGGCAAGTTGAAGTTGTGGTTGTAAGAAAGTGTTTATTCCACTATTCTTGTATTAGTATGTTGTTGAAGTAAAATGGGTGTAATCACAATAGTAAAATATCATATTCCTACAAAAGCTTTAGTTGCAGAAAGCTTCAGCGATGTTTCCTGCTGGTTTTGTTACGATAGAACCTTCTGTAAGTTTAGTACGTGAGAACCGTTTTTGTTCCCGCAGGACGATACAAAGCGCGAGTTCATATCAGACAACGCGGTGGCGCTGCCCGGCATCCCGGGCACCTCCGGGCCCGTCGGCTTCGAGCCCGGCATGTTCAAGATGGACCGAGACGACTTGGGGGCGCCTAAGGTAATACACTGCAAAATCCATGAATTATAAGGTAGCAATTAAGCTGCTTCAGTTGTTGCAGGTTTGAAAAATGTTCAACTAAAAGTATATTATACATATTTGTGTGTGCCTGCGCGCGTGCGTTCGCGTGCGTGCGTGCGTGCGTGCGTGCGTGCGTGTGTGCATATGTATATACGTAAAGTTTGTGATTGTGGTAGGCATGTTTATAAAACTACTACGTTGATTGAAAATTTTGGTTCTTTGTATTGTATTTGAGTGTACCTAGAAAGATGCAAAGAGGTTTCTAAACATACCTACTGACTGTAAACTGACCTACTTTCTTTACAGGCCAAAAAGAAGAAGAAAGAGAAAAAGAAGCACAAACACAAGCATAAGCATAAACACAGCAGCAAAGAGAAGTCAAAAGATCACAAAGATAAAGACCGAATGCCGCCGCGGCCTTCCTCCGGCTTAGAAACCTTGAGGATCAAGGAGGAGACGCGAGAAACACTCAGTTCCTTCAGCTCGAGTCAAAGCCCTTCCGATGACATATCATCCATGCCGTCTAACATGAGTTTCTAGTTTGATACAAAATACGGTTCTCAATACTTGCGAAAAATCCACGTAATATGTACAGTATGTTATGGAACAAAACTTCTTTTTAATGAAGAATTCGTTTTTACTGCCTTGTTAGTCGTGTGGTTGCAAGCGCAACTGCCGCTCGGGAGGTCCTGGTTTCGAATTCTGGGTCGGGTACTATTGGATTTTTCTAATTTAGAATTTCTGGTAGTGACTCGGAGT
>DWME01007896.1:0-12185 GCA_018244795.1 Parelbella ahira ahira
TTTACAAAACTTTTTGAAAAGTTTTAAACATACATTTCAGTTTTATTCATTCTTGACTCCTTTAAAATTAAAGATTCTCACACTGGTTTATTTTGTTATGTAGTAGTTCCACTATCCGTCATAGTACATTGTAAGTTCAACCCCTGTCATGAGAGGACACGGGGTTAATTGCGCCACCCCCGCATCGACCCCGTAACGTTATCGTAGATTGTAGTTACCGATCCCTGAACCTTTATCGCCGTTCCGCTACGCCTTCGGTGTGATTTCTCGTGAGCTTGTCATATGACTTTACTCTTGATTTTACTGATGCTTTCCCGACGTTTTTATAGTTCTCGGGCATGATTTCGACGGTGAGATAAAAATATAATGTTTTACATGTTTCATAGTTATTAAAGTAGAAACTCGAAAATTGTAGAATCTTCATACATTCAAATTTTAACTGCGTAAAGCGTATCGCTAAACATTTTAGTGCAGTAAATCATAAAATTATTACTGTTTCTCTAGTATAGTAGTAAAACACAGTAAAGCAACTAAAAAATGCTTAAAACCAGGTGCAAGTGAGTCTAGACCTTAGAAAATTTCGTATAGAACTTGGAGATGAACTGTAGCCAATTAATTTATGCCCTATTGTGATTTTTTAAAAGTTAAAGCAGTAGTTATTTGTAATAATTATGCAACGATCTCACAATAACGAATTCCAACGGACCCGTATTAATTAACCAATTAACCAATATTGAAGCGGCGCCAATTAAATCCCTCACAATGCAATATGAAAATTGTGTTATTAAACAAGAATGTTTGGAAATATTAACCAATCCGTACTAATATTGTTGGCGTTAATGTGACACACGAATTTCGTACCGTCTGTGTATTACGATATAATGGATAACTGGATGGGAGAATGTTGTCAATCCGCGAGGACATTTATAAATAAATTTTCCCTTAAAATCTAACTAAAGTTATTTACGAGTTACGGAATGAAAACTTCATTTGTTACCAATCCAAAAATAATTTATTGCCCGAATTGAACTTTCGAAAATTTCCAAAGCACCTTAGGTTTGACTCTGAAAGGAGATCCATATATGTACATATGTATTGTCACTCAAACATACACAATTGCTATAAACTTCAGAGGTAGCAATAATGTATTTGTTCTTAATACATAGTCATAAATGTGTTAAATTATTTTATTTTACTTTTTTGTTTTTGAAAGCTTTTTTGTTTTAATATATTTTATTTTTGGCGCTTATTAAGGGAGGCCTATGTCCTTATGTCCAACAGTGGACTGAGATAGGCTGATTTTGTTGCTGTTTTTGATACGAAAAGAAAGCGGTTTTTTAAAACGGGGGAAATTTAAAAATAAACTATTAGAAGATGCTTTGGTAACGAGTTATCCTTATTAAAAATAGAAACAAGAGTCGTAATAAACAAATGGATCAGTAATAAAACGTAAGAGCCGTAATGGTATTCAGGTCCATTCGAATTTCGTGTCAGAACAAAAAATTGAAAAATAAAATAATTTAACACATTTGTGACAACGTGAAAATATTTTTGTTAGCAGTTAATGGACTGTCCGTGTACTGGCAGGATGCGGATAAAATCCAAATGATGTTATTTACGATTGGATGTATTATACATATTATTCCGTACGATAGAATTAATTTATATCAAAATACTTTTCCATACATAAAATTTACATTTATGAACATTGAGAATTGTATTATATTAAGCTCGTTTTATTGTAAGTAAAAACGAGGTTAAAGCGTAGAAAAATATGTGAATGACGATTTTTAAGATAATTACCTTCAAGCTAACTACACGAAACCGCACATATTACCGGAAATATATATTTGTGTTGTAATTGCTGCGATTAAAGATTTCTTTATTTCTCTCGCTACTGAATTATTCTGATGTACAGAATCTTGATTGATTACAAACATAATATTTATCATTATCGCCAATACCCATGCTGAGCACAGGTACAAAGATCGATCTCAGAATGAAAACGGTTAAAGCTATTATAAAATATAACAAACACTCACCCCTACCCTCGCGGGTAATAAAACTATACGTCTACGGTTGTTTAAAATCTGATGTAAGGGCGGCGGATGGAATAGTTTACTGTGAGTTTAATGATTCATTTGTTGAAACCATGTGTAATATGTTACGTTAGTGCTATATAAAGTTTGGAAGCTCTCCTATCATGTCACTTTATAGATATAATCAAATAAACATGCATGCGTATGTAGGATATGTGTACGCTTTGTGGGCGCACAATATCGATAAAAATCATTGCGTCACCACTACATGCAAACATATCTTTTCTGTTTTTAAAATGTGCACTACCAAGACTAGTATTTTTACTAAATCCAGTTTAAAAAAGTTATTCTAGGTACAGTATAACACAACATAATATAGTTTAATAAGAATGGTTGTTACAAAAAGCATAAAATCTTTATTTCTTTGTAGTTGTGCAATTTCATCACGACCCTACTATTGAAAGGATCTTTGCTTAGCAGTGAATTTTTATACAACAAATGTCCGAGAGACGGATTCAGTGGTCGTAAATCGGAAGATACACACCCCAATACTGGAAAAGCCACCCTCAGCGCTTTGTAAGAAATTCTACGGCTTAAATCCTTGCGTTATTTAACAGAAATGGTTTATATCAAGTAATGTGACAAAATCTAAAGAAAACAAGAAGATGACAGCGGGAAGCTGTTGGATTCGGAAGGCGGGAGACCGGAAGGAGTGGCGCAGATTAGAGGAGGCCTATGTCCAGCAATGGACATCCAAAGGTTGACACTGATGATAATTATTAACAAAGGTGTGCACTTAAGACAATTTAAATTTTACACGGCTTAAACGGATGAATATTAAGTTTTCTATTTTACTTAGTTTTTTATTAAGGACAGGTCAAAAACTCTTCAATGACGAGCATGTATGGCGACTAATGACGAAGGAAGTGGATATCCTATGTCTCTGCCTACCTCCATGTGGAATATAATATATGTGGAATATAATTATTTGCATTGCCCTCTATTTCACGGTGGAACTTATAAATGATGAATTACGAGAATACACTACAGTCCTATTACTTCGGAGTAATGCAGACGAGGTGTTATGTTACCTGACATGTACCAATTCACTAAACAATAGCTGTACCCGTACATAGCTCAGACTCTTAACGTGCCTTAAATTCTGTCGCGGTCCATTTCCACAGGTGTACTATAAATCCACCGTAACACGCCCATAGCTCAAACTGCTTTATCAACCTCATAGATCCCCGCTTTTCCGCCGCTAGAGCTACGGAAACTATATTTATGGATCTCCGGTGACCGCTCTTTCGGTTATCTAGTGGTATTGTTTGCTCATTTTTATTAATATCGATCGCGCAATATGGCAACACTGAATGATTCTTGGTTATTGTTTACGTCATAAACGTAACACCACGCCGGTAATCCACGAAGGGGTAGTTAGAGGAGTGTAACACACACCCATGTTTCACCAGTCAAGTCGCGTTTTTTCGTCATATTTCAGATAATAACATTATTCTATCACGAAGGAACCTAGATATAGATCGTACTACATGCTTAGTGGATAGATTGCCTGTATTCTATATGAATTCGATATAATACAAAAAGCAATTACTCATATACTCATATAATAATATACATATATTACGGACTTCGAAAAAGCCAAGGTGATATCCCCATAATCGAAAATGCTCAGCTCAATAGCTACATATCACGAGATTTAGCTGATAAGTAGGTATCTGGCTTATTGAATGGGCTAGAAGATTACGTCTCACAGGAACCCTTAGTACTTATATTATACATGTTGTAGAACTAGCGTCGCCTTTGATTATCACTAATCATTCTCTTAATGGTATTGCACAGTATATAGTACCTAATACGATCCTTCTAATTTAAAGTTTCAGACGAAGGCGTCTTACGTTTGAGCAGTATATAGTAAACGTTTAATGATGAAGGTATTTTGATATGGTTTATGGTCAATTAGTTCTCGAAAATAATAGCCCTTAAAGTATTGTGGATTTTTCCCGCGAAAATATTGTATATATAGATATACGAAAGGTAACTTATAGGTAATCACGAAATGAAATCACAGCTTTTTCTATAAAAATGTTAACGGATACAGATGTTCCTGAGAATTACATTTATTTCAGTAATAATTTCAGTTATAACTATGTACAGTATAGTTAAACGCTAAAAGCCTTCAACACGCACCGCGTCCCAACAGCACAGGATTACCAAGATGTATTAACACACGCACGTACGGGGCTACAGAGATACGTATTGGCTATGTGAAAGCGGAGGTGAGGTGAGCCGGCAATTATAAGCGATGTGTCTGTAAACCAACTGAGCTTAAGCGTAAATACTGATTAGTAAGCGTTATTCACACTAATGCTCACCTCTGATTGGTATATATTTGTATATTCACTAACGGCATCATGTGCGTTAACGTTGAAGGTAATTTAATACTCACATTTCTTAATGTTTCCTCCAGATAATAGACGAATACATAACAGTCAGTCGATGAAAGTGAAAGATACCTACATATAAAAATAAAAATAGATATAGGTACTTTATACTATCGATACAACGTCATTATAAATACATAAAAAAGAAAGATAACACATAAGTATCATGATGCAGTATGTTTTAGTTATTTTTTGCGCTCAGCAGCTTTAAGAAAAACACGGTTGTATAATAATGTCTTAATATATAGTAAGTCTATTTTGATTCTAAAATACGATTGTACGAGTGATCGGCAACCTACAAAAGTGATCAAACAATGTTACAACGTAACATAATGAATACACAATGGAGTCATAAGGCTCTAGTAACACTAGCGGTAGGTAAGTGGGGATTTATGAGATTTATAAACCACTCGAAGTTATGGTACCTTACCTAGCAACGCAGTACACCTAATAGATATTATACAGTGTGTGTACGGTATAATGGGTATTATGTAGAGTTATATCGAAATGTTCTCTGTACGGTGTAGAAATAGTTAATTTACTACCAGCTAATAGCTTTTATAGTTGCGGCTGTCCCACGGGAGAATAGCCGCAAATGAAAATTTTTCATCAGCGATGCAGTTGTTCAAATAATTATTCCATTCTGTCTCACGATTTTTAAAACTTGCCAGAATTAGATTACTGAAAATAAAGCCTGAATGCTCTGTTATTAGTTCGTGTCAACATCGACATCTATAACTTTAGTGTGACCTATTCATTACATGTTTGATGTTTAAGACATTTACTTACAAATAACCATTAAACTCGCATAACATAATATGTTAATGTAGCAGTAGGTAGTTGTACAAATGTGACGTGCGAGACGTGGAAGTTAGAAATGATTTTAGTCCTATCATTATTCGTCATAAGTAAGGTTGTTTGTAATTTACAATACCTATATACCGCGACTGACTCTAATAAGAATAATTAAATGTAATCATATGTAATAAAAGAATAATTACTAAAGCAAAATGTTTGAAAATTCAACCGTTGACACAAAAAACACTTACGTTCTTTATTTTTTAAGCACCATATGAAAAGGTGGAAATATTAATAAATATAGAAAATCTATAAAAAGCGTAATGATTTTTCGATTCATGGCCTAGTTTCCAACAAAAAAACTTTTAGGCAAGAGCGTGGGTCCTTTCAGCTTTCAGTAAAATACGAAAATAAAGTTTGCGTCTACTGCACTCATCTGTTTTTAATAATGGAGGCTTTTTGTGCTTCTGCGCGCTGTTCTACTTCCAGCACTAATAAAAAAGCCATTAACTAAGCATACAAGCATATATTTTTATAACGTAACATCGTGCTGTATGTAACCGAACAGCTAGACAGATTATTGTAGCTCATACGGCTAAACTGATACATGGGATGAGGAACACATTATTATATACATATATTAAACAAATTGCGGAATGAATTATATCCATGGTGCATCGTCACGGTGGTTGGACTGCTCTATAAGTACAAGTATCGCAAGCTTTTACGGATTACTTATGCTTGGTGGTATGAAAGAGATGCAGCATAACCGTCGAAACATATTAATATTACAAAACCCCAGAAGAGGAACTCTTTTTGGCATTCCTTGTCATTGTCAGTCCTTCTTCTATTGCGAGGCGGATCTACATAACCTCTATAATAATTATATGTCCTTGGTATTGTGATACGCATAACATGAATGTGTTACATCAATACAATCTACAGTATTAATCACAGATCGGAGTAATTGTGCATAACATAAGTGCGCCATTTTAATATAGTGTGTTTAAAAATTAAAATATTAATTATTTTAAAAAGCTATACAAACGATTTGTTTTAAGATATTTCATATGATTTGTAACGGAGTCTTTATGTTGTGGAAATAGCATAGACGCAAATATTTTCTATGTATTTAATCGTATCTCAAATGTGACCGAAGAACAAGAACTATAGACCTTTGAAGAACTATAGACTTTGAGATCGATTTAGAAAACATTGTGTCTTAGTTTGTGTATCTGTCGTAGTTCAAACGCAGAAAATAATAGTAAAAATAGCTCAGTTAAATGACAGAGTAAGATGAAATGGTATCTTAACCGTTGAACTACCTACCACATAAATCTGTAGAAGTACATGCAAAGTAAACGTGGGCTTTATTGATGACAACGCTTGATTTAATATATATGTATCCATAGAGCCATTTCTCTGTCATTTAAATTTCACATACAATTCAAAAGTTGAGTCTTGCCGTAACGTAAGTTGTACCGTTCTTTTGTAATAACGAAAGCATGGAAATTGGTGGTACTTACTGTATTTTAATTCAAGAGAATCCGTATAGCTGTTTGTAAATAATTTTAATTTAATATAAGACCTCAAAAGTCTCAAAATAACAAACAGAAGCAGGTTGGTGCTTAACTAGTTTCCGCAGAATAACGCGACAGTAGCGACCTCATTTAAACAACGCTTAACGCGTGAACTTTGCTTTTAGCGTTTTTTGCGACCGCGAAAATTATTCTAAAGTGAGTTTCAGTTGAGTTCGTCGTATTTTGTCGTAGTTTATACAGAGAATGTGGTGGGAAATAAAAAGTCAGGGGACAGATAAAAAGTAAGTGAAGTTTTTGGTTCAGCGTGTTGGCTAAATGTTTCGTGCTTCACAACATGAACTTTTGAAGTATCACGCTGCTTTTCAGTTGGTAGGAAGTTAAGAAAACTAGCTGTCCGAACACAAAAATGTAACTTTTGTCCAATTTCCTAGTCATATTGCAAATTCCTTTTTTGTTTTATAACGGGCAACAGTGACATTATAATCACAGTGATATAATACATTATAGTCCTGTCAAAATTTTACTTTTCTATCCCAGGTGCTGGGGTTATAATCTTAAATAATAATAATAATACCGTAGAATATTTTTTTATAAATCCTTGGGTGTGCAGGTTTCTTCACGATGTTTTCCTTCACCGTTAGGAAGTGATATTTAAACTTCAAATAATTTATTTATGAAAGGTTAAATATGTCAATTTTCATCACAATGTAAGAAATGATATCTATAGGTACTTGATCTAAATGTTGTTATGATCCAGTGTTACGTAAGTACTCCTATCTTTACTTAAATAGCTAAAGTTGGCTACGTGGCAATCAAACACTTAATTCATTTAAGAACTCCAACTTAGAAAGAACCCGACTGCAAACTTCTCACTCGGCGTCGTAACAAGAAAACTATTAGCAATTATCTGATGGCTGCGATTCAATCAATTCGCAGCTTGGAATCAATGCTCTTCAGAAGACACGATCAATAAGTTACGAGAATCTTTACATTATCTTTTATTAACGAAAAATAGAGTTCATATTTGCATAATTTAACAATTAGTGGTATTCGAAGCGATAATAAAGGGCGCAATTCGTTTGCAATTTTCACTCTGGTCCTATTTTTTTCAATATTACTTTTATTTATTTTGGTATTTATTGATTTTGGTACGTGTAAAAACTGACAGGCTTAAGTTTTGTAAGATTCATCTACAGTTTGTTGTTCATCATTCTTTTTTTATGTCTTTCGTTTCACATGTCGCTGTGAGGTACAACTCACGGAGATAACCGTTTTGCCAAGCATGATAATACTCATATAAATACTCTTATAACGAAGAAACAAATGGATATGATATATTTTTTTGTTATTTAAGTAGCAATCAGGCATTTTTACTTACGACATTCAAAATCTTACAAATTCGTGTTTCGCTACAATAATTTTCAATTTTATCAACGGTAGACACAATTTATGGGACCGCAGAATTTTATTATGATTTGAATGTAAAACCCACAGCCGGGTTGGACGGGGTCGCTTTTTGTCTATTTAATGATGTCTTCTAATGGACTTTTCTTGTTGTACGCGATACACGAATATTTGAAAGCGGTACAGTCACTATTACTAGATTATTAATTAGATTTGCATATACACCTAAAAAAAATAAATTATAATATTATTGTTATACATAAATATTTTCCACAGTTCATTGTTATTATCAAAGTTTTAATGTTTCTTAAAGGACTTTAAAACGTAAATTGTAAATGTGCAAAACGTAAGGAGGCGTGGAATCTTACGTGCTACAGAATTATTGTCCTGCAGGGACTAATGAATAACATCTCTTAGTAGATAAGCTCACTTTAATGATTCGGCAACGAAGTACGAGAACTCTAAGAATGACTTAAGATAGCGTTAGAGTGTATTGACTTACATTTTTTCCCCAACCGGATTTCTAAAATACACGCATCTATATATGCGAGTATTTGTGGTATCATATCAACCAAAGCAATGTTTGCATTTTTAAATTAATATATTTAAAGTTTAATAAATTTGTTATATGTAATAACTTCATTTGCAATTTAATTTTGCTAATTATAGTTAAAGCAGCTGGGTGTCTATGTATTTGTGCTTTAATGAAAGCGCTTAATTTTCAAATGACTTGTCGGAATATATCTGTTATTAAGCTTTTAATCACTTTCTCTCGTCCAATCGTCTTAATTTACGACCCCTATGCTCTCAAACATCGTACGAAACCACTCAGTTGTCAGATCAGAACTGATTGGGCTGTCATGAGGAAAATCGAAACGATCACCCCCTAACGGATGAGCGATGGAATTTTAGGGTGCATGAGGGTTGTAAAAGGTTTGTACATCGATTTCGCTTAGCAGATCAGCCCTTGGAGACAAATCTAATTCTTACCCCTTTAACATTAGGATAAACAAACAGTCTTTGAATTTAATTGGTTTAGAATACGAGTAAATTATTTTTATTTTTTGTTATAGTATTGATAATAGGTTGAAATAGACCAAAATTATAAGAAATGTATTAACAAAATTTGCTATAACACATATCGCACATATTGAAGTATTCATAGTAAAATTAATTTATAAGATAATTCTAAAAGGTTGCCTTTTAGTGTACTTCGGTAGTCAAATTAACAATTCTTTTAGCACTGTTTGTGCGAACACCGTTATATCATTAAGAGTTATATCAAGGACTATTTTTAAAATAAATTCTCAGGGAAAATCATATTCCCCTTTTTGTAGAATCACGAAAGTTTTTAAGAATTCAAATCTACATAGATACATGCCTAAGGTTACTGATTGAGCGTTGTGAAATGATAAAAATAACTATATTTTAATATGGAAAACTTACAAAATTTCATATCATTCTTACAATTATTATATATTTTTCTTAGCAATTTTTTCTTGTACCGTGAAAAATGAAGTGGGTACAATTCAATCTGCAGCCGGATATAACGCAGGAAGCTGGCAGGTCCCGCGGTATTGATACTTGCGAACACGGCGGTCGGGGAATTACCTACTGTTACATCTCGTTTCTGAGTTACTCTTAAAATACAAATAGAACGGCGAATCTTATCTCAATCTACAAGTACAATAAAAATACTGTCTGCTACAAAATATTCAATCCAATTTAATTATAAGTATAATTATATTTATTTATATATAGCTTATAACTATAGACTATAGAATTTATATATAGCCTATAACTAGCGAGCGATCAAGATTCGTAACCATAGATTAATTGTTGAATTATGTTAAGCACTTAGAAGTGATGCTAGTAAAGCTGACCATATTATATACTTCGTGGCTGAAATCATAGCTCACCTTTTGCCTTTACCGGAGTCTGGTAATTACCTTCATTAAGCCAATATTTTCTCATTACTTTTTTGTGCCAATCAGTTTTCTGTTGCTTGTAAAAGTAACTGAACATCCTCATGCATACAAATTCTTAATTGTTGTCATCTATATTTTAAAATAAACTCCTTAAAGGGGATTCATCCATAAATAATAATTATGAGTATCGTGAAGTAATGTGAAGTACGTCACAAGGTACTGATATATTGATACATATATCAGGCGATAATCGATGAGCTGAACAATTGACGCTTTACACAAACATTGACACCCGATTGTCTGCGGGACATGCATATTAATTTCGGGTTCATTTCAATATCGACAAGCCGAAATCTTCTATAGATTGGTTTATACAGGAACGAACCCAAACGCGGTTTTAAGCATGGCGTACGCTGTGAGAATTTTCAATATTAATATAGGTATTTTAAAATTACATGACGAACTTTTGATAATATTAAGCAATTAAGACCTTTTATTGGGTTAAGTGTCTAACTTAATCAAAAAAGGCATTTCTCAATGATAATGTATTGCCTAAAGTAGATAAAATTGTAAGCATTTTTTAAATTTTTGTTTTCTCTTTTTATAATATGGAATAATAGTTATTTTTAAACGGCTTTAGGCATAGATTATATTATAACCGTTGTTTTCTTCTTACTTACTTTTATATATCTTACCAAAACGCGAGATCTGGTATTACACGCCACGCCCCCACCAGTAGGTAGGCATACATGCATAATTGTAAAGGCAACTCCAATAATTTTATGCATGGAACTCACTTCGAAAGATGTATTTATATACAGTTTAAGAAGAAATTGTTTTACCTCGCTAACTTGCCGTCACACTCGCGTCGAGTTGAATTTAACTTCAATGAACATACCTAACATATTACATTCAACTTTCTTAGTTTTCAGTTTTGCATACCTTGTATTTTAAGTAATTCAAAAGGTATTTAGCGGAAAAATAGCTTTACTATGATTTATTAAAATAAACAACACCGAGCTAATAACGGCTAATAATACATATCTACTACGTATTTTTTTTTGCGAAGTGCTCATGAAGCAGTCAGTGGCATTCTTTTTTGATTACATTTATTGTAAATAATGGTTTAATTTTTATTCAGCGGCAGAAGACACAATACATTCGTGTTACTACTTGGTCCCAAGCTACAAATCTATAAAAGTAAATAATTTGGGAATTATAGATATCATATAAAAACATTGACATACACCGATCTACATCGATTTAATAATTAAACTTGAGTCATATTGTGGCACACAAGAAAGCTGCAGCCAGTTTATTTATTTCTTGGTTAAATTTGCTTAGATTTAGAGCTCCAATTCGTACTAAGTTCAAATACAGGTACATGCAAATGGGTGGTACTAGATTTACATGTGGAGTGTTACTGCAGTGTTAGACATGGGTCTCCTCTCAGAATGAGAGCAGACCCATATGCCAAGTGCGGGGTGGCAGAATCCACAAACCTTAAAAAACATTTTTTTTGAGAACTCTAAGGTATGCAGGTTAGGATACGTTAACCTTAAAAATGCACATTTTTTTAAAGAGGTGCGCAAAAGACTTTCAACTCAAGACCTTTAAAATGAAGAGCTGAATGTTAAACCACTAAGCTATCACTGTTTATTGGCTGCTTGAGATATTTATGTATTTACGTATAGGTGTAATATAGTGTTAGATGGAAACGGTACTAGATAGGGACGGTCAGGAGAGTGGGCGTGGCCTGAGTGACGTCACAGGTGGCGAGATCGAGAAGTGATCACGTGATCATAGCTCGGTGCACGGCTTGTGAAGGTAGTAAAATATAATTTAAAGACCGGGTGGTGATAAGAGACCACACAATCAGTACTGGATCTCTTTCCGTTTGAGCTCTAGTGCGTGCGGAAGCTCTGCCGGTGTGATTCATGAGCCAAATTTGCTTTTCTGTAAACGATTGTAATTATTTTTGAGTGGTGTAATAATTAATCATTGAGATTATTA
>DWME01007897.1:0-12184 GCA_018244795.1 Parelbella ahira ahira
GTCGAAAACTTTCTGTTCATTCTAATTTCTAATTGAGCGTAAAAATAAAACTCAATTATTAAGGGTAGACATATAAAGAGAAGCAAAAAAATAGTCAAGACGGTTCCAAAATATGCCCGCATTTCATTTGATTTTGCGACATTATAAAAATATCATAATACTTCTCTCAGCTGGATCTCTTGCCCGATAATACTTTATAGTTGAAAACTTAAAGTGGCCAAATACATCCGTTAACGACGGTCTTCGCCAAGATCCCGCTGCGATCCGCCGGAGCTCATGAGCAACAGCCTGCGGTAGGTCCGTAAAATATACGCCAGCTGTTATTTAAACAAACCCATATGAAATGTTTAAACAATGTATAAATTGATGTTCATTCCAAGGAAGAGAAAAATATTTTTTTTTAATGAATGTTTCTACTTCTTTGCAAACGAAATTACGGTTTGAATACATTAACAGTCCAGCTTCTTATCTGGTTTTACGTAAAAAAAAACCTAAAATTTCACAGTTTTTAGTTGTATTTGTTTGCAAACACTGTCTGATTCGTTCAAATGAATTTAGTTTGTATAAGAATATAGATTGGTATGCAATATTATAATATTTTCCTTACATATTCAATCTATGATAAGTTAAAATGCTAATGCTTCTCACATTTTTTTTCCTTATTTATTTATAATCACTTCGTTATCTGCCTTATTAACTTAACTCTTTCGTAAACTATCGTTTTTTTGTTATCTTTCTTATTTACTTCGTTCATATAAAATATTATTATTATGATTTTTATAATTAGTTTCAAATATCTACAACTACATTAATTTGTTCTCACCTTTTACTAATAATTTAATTTTAATAATCTCTATTACGATGCGACTACTGTAAAATATTTAGTATCATTACATTACATTTACATTTATAAATCTGAAGTCTACCGGAATTTCTAAAGGATTTCCTTTGTATTGTCTCCATTCAATGGGTTGACTTTGTAAACGTCACCCTAAGCCAATTTAATTAAGCTTATGGAGAAACTTCGCCAGAGCAATTAGCAATTAATTCCCTGGAATGGACATTCGGAAGCGGGAATCGCCACAGGAACGTCGTTAAAGTTTTTCAAAGGAGCACCCTGAATCTTTTTGAAATGGGCCATAACTGCAACTAAGTAATTCAGTCAGAATGTTACCATTTTACATTTGTTACCATAGAGACAGACTCAGATTGCTTTGTTAGTCTATTACTATCGGGTGGGCAACATTTGCATATGAAACGTCAATATTTATTCGAAAATAATATTATACTTGACACTTGGGCGAAATAAATTCGTCCAAATATTTTTATCAGGGTATGTCTTCGATGTTATCACAAGAAATTTTGTTGTATAATGATGTAAGAAGTTTTATTGTATCAAGTTGTCCAGTAATCCATTACAAACGTATTTAAGAACTAAAATTTTACCTTTCATCCACTTAGAGTAGGCCGTTAGATCTTATTTATATGTATATAATTGATATAATATAATGTACCAAATAATCCGGAAAGAAATGTCTATGTAATTTTATTAAAGCATTTTATTATATAGCCTTGTTTTTACATCATCGATGGTTGCCAACGTAATGCAAGTACTATGAATGGAAGCGAATCCTGTCCAATAAATCTTATGACACAAACATAATATTTTCTTTCTATTATGTTTATCTCAACATGTCCCAGGCGTGTCAAATTGGGTACATAAAATGGTTATTCGAAACTACAATCATCTGTCAACTATGAAAATGGTTAGATTCATTACTTACTTTTGAAATTACCCTGATGAAAAAATTCGGAGTTCCCTAAATTTGGGAATGTTGGAATGTTGCCATACATTGATAAATAAATTGGCGAGCCTTGTAACTGTTCATATATTTTGGTTAGCTAAAAGCAATGCTTTTTAGTGTTACTCGGCCCGAAAGTCAGTTAGTTTTTATTTATTACGATGTTGTGTAAATATATAAAAAGTCTTATTATTGTTTTTATACGTTTATGTAATACATACATATAATTATCTAGTACCTAAACAGTTCTACTACATACATTTATGTATACGTATAAATTTATAAATATATACTTTTATAGATAATTTTAATCTAAAGACAGGTCAACCATATCAAATTGCTTATCCTGGTTGAGACTCGAACCCATTGACTATATGGACAGTCGGAGTCACTAATCACTGCCTCCAGGCCGCTCATGGAAATGTTTAGTGCACTCTTGAAGGGGCGTCGTTATGTAGGCGGCGACAAAGTTTGAAAAATGAATGCGCTGACAAAAGCAAACTCAAGGCAACTCCCATGTTACTAACTACGTCATTAAAACTTTATTTCGCTAATAAATCATATTATAAAAGTATATAACACGTTGAGTTTCTTAACATCTTTAATCAGATCAAAGCCGATCATATTTCATACGTGTCCCATTATACTACAAAGAAATTTAGCTTTTATGTCATAAACAATAGATGCGTTATTTGTATATCAGTTAACGATTATTGTCATATTATGTACAGCGTCAAATTTATGAAGAAGATATTGTAAGGATCACTTCCTGTTGTCCAAAATAAACACGAATAATTTGTTTTTTCTAACTATATAGTTTGTTGTATCTAAGCGTATAGATGGCTTTTTAATCTATATTGAAAGAAGAAATATATTGAAAATTAGTTTATTCTATTAAGTATCAAATTTTCCATTGACCTAAAATAACTTCATTTACATTAGACAAAAAAGACTATTTTAATTATGTAAATATAGAAATTCACAAATGAAATAGCTATATACTCATTGTATAAAACACAATGAGAGAATAACGTTAAAACGTAAGTATAAATAATATTTAAATTAAAATCCAGGACAATATACTTTAGGCTCATTTCTTAGTTCTTCCTTGTTATTTACATGGTTCGTGCCAAGTAAGTACTGAATTCACAATAATGTCCTGAAAATGGTTCCCGTACATTGTTCCCGAAAAGATGTTACGTTTAAAACGCTTCTCTGCCATTTAAACAAAGACGGAACCCGAATAAACACTTGCTGAGTAAAAATTGCCGTAGGACAATACCTTAACAAAGATTTAAGGGTAGTTTGAAAATGGAGAAAGTCATTTTTTATGCGAAGAACACAGCAAGCCAGCAGGCAGTAGTCACAAGTGGTGAAATTAATTTCAAATAAGATTTTCGAAATAGAATTAATCTGAGTGTCAGCTTATGTCATGAGTGTCCACATAGATAAGACAAGTAGTTACAATTAATGTGCCTAACCAATGTTCAAACTTCGTCCAACTCGGGATTCAACTTCGGAAAACGGCACAAAAATCGATACTCAATTAAAGCTTTGTGTAAAAGAACGACAGTGCAAAAAACATAAAAAGCCCCGCAGCAGTTAAGGTGAAACAGACAAAACAATGGCAAACCGTGTCATTGTACCGTCGAGGGAATTGTCCCGAGAAGATGTGTACATTTCCGGGCGGCGATTCTTAGCTATTGAAGAAACTCGCTCGTGGAGAAAGCGTTTGCTTTACAAAGGCATACAATGCACAGAATAGTTGTAAAGGTTTCTTACCTTTTCATGACACTTCTTTATAACATCTACGTACGAATTCGTGTGCAATTTGCGGCTGTGTGTGTGCATGTGCATGTAGGTGTCCTATGTGTTGTAAATTAATATGCGTATTAATTCTGAGTTTAATTACGAGATCATATGAATGATATTAATTGGAGGGTCGTAAGTGTTTTTACTTCTATATGCACAAAAATACAAAATAAGTATTACTTTTAATAACTTTACATTGTTTACATAACAAGGAACACAAATGTAATATTAGAAGCTGTTCCAACATATGTAAACGCATTTTTTAAGAGGTATGGATTATTAAAGTGGATCTAACAAGATCCCAGCGTATTCATAGCAGTCCGGGAGATTTTTTTTAATGCTCTCCGGCGCTGCTCACCATACGTAGTGTTCTCCGGGTTTCTCTAGAAATATGCTCTTCAATCGGACTCTTCTATGACATGTGGTATCCTTTCCCATGTTTTGTTATACGCGGCAGTTTGCTGTCTTCACAGAGTTGTATGTATCAGTTCTGGGAAAGCGAAAGATAAAGATCTGTCCGCCCACGACGCCCATTCATACAGAACTTAACATTGTCCAAGAATGCCAGTGCGTCAGAGCTACGAGATCATTTATTTGATTTGTGCATGGATCAAAAGATTTAACAGAAACTAAAATATTCGCCTAGGATTTGTATCTGATTGTTATAAATCAATATGTATGGAAAGTAAAATATTTCTACACTTCATTTGTTCGATACTCCTATTTCGTTCATAAAAGTTCAATTTATGGACAAATATCGCTTTTGGGACACACTTGAGAGAAACTCGGAATCCGCATTAAATCAACGGTAATTACAGGGTACTCTCAAAAATAAAAACGAATTTAGTAAAAAACCACAAAAAGCGTTTCGATGTAAGTACCCAGAGCTGAAGGCGGAGATTTTCGTAACATTCAACAACTTTTTTATGGCCGTGGGATTATGGAAGGGGTTATTAGTAGCGATGTTCGAGAATTTTGCATTGAGCATAATGAAAATTTGCTAAAATAATGTCATCGTTGGAAATTAATGCCTTGTACATGACTTATGTCGTATATTTAACTATTCTACAATCTATATATTAGCTATCAATAATAAGTATTTACATAGTTTAAGTGCTGTTTACTCATTAAGTTATGTTTTAAGCGTAAGAAGCGCGAATGTGTTTACTGAGCAAGCACTATAGTCAATAAATATCTGTATACATTCTCAGTTAGAACGGTAACTTCACTGGTATTTATTAATAAATTCTTTTCTATATCTCTAATTTCTTGGATGTATCTCATATTTTTCAATTGGCTACCGTCCTAAATCGCAGCACCCTACCTTTCCGTGCGTCTTTCTGACGTTTACGTCAAAATTCAACAAGGATTTGCTGTTTAGCGGCAGTAATAGAGGCAATGGGATATAACCAACGAACTCTGTACATACGAGTAGTAGCTTAAATATCTAACGTTCGTTAATGCTATGTACATTTTATACAAAACAAAACAGATTGTCGATTTGTAGAAATATTGTTTCATTATAACGTATTAGACTAAGTTCAGTAACTAGTTTGTTTAGAAGCACAAGACGTACAACGTGTTACTTAGCGTGGCGGAAAGCATCATTATCATCACCATGATTGTCATCACCATCATTGTTATCATCATCATCATCATCATCATCATCATCATCATCATCATCATCATCATCATCATCACCTTATTTGTCAGCCTACTCCCGTCCACTATTGGACATAGAACTTTCCAATAGCACGCCACTGAGCTCGATTGGAAATATAACATAGAAATGTTGCTTTGAAAGGAATTAAACAACAAGAGTGTCGATCACAGTGATATAAGACAATATTACTTGTTTACCTCTTAACGGAATTTTACGATTACAATAATTCAACTTTAAATCGTTCTCTTAATGGTTATTCCAATAAACTCGTCGCTCGTCGCAGGAAACATAACAGTGTGAACTACGAGTGTCGACGGCAACAGCGTAGGCAGCAACAAACATTTATATATACGTAAATAGCAATACTTGTGTACGTGGAGTTACTATTTATTAGCACATTATGAGACATTATATGACTTTCTCTTAGAATACTGTCACTCACAAGAGGACTGTAAATGCTCTAAATTTGTAGCTACGACACATTTTGTCACGAATATGGCATACCTGTACCCTACGTGTGTTATTTTACTATGTTACGTATATATTGTTGTATTTTATTGTTATATGGGTGTATTATTATACTATACGACAATATACTTTTCTAATTTAGAATTTCTAGCCGTGATTCGGAATTTTATCTCTACCTGGTATATGGCAATAGGCTCCACCTATTCTATGGGACTTAAACGTAACTGGTGAAACGTGGAAGTGTATTACACTCGTCTGCCTACCTCTTCGGGGTTACAGGCGCGATGTTACGCGTTACTCAACGTGTATTTTCCCAAAGGGGTAGGTAGAAGTGTGCAGTATTCTCGCTTTTCATCGCTTACGTCGTACGGTGTTTCATACATGCGTTCCATGAAATAGGGGGTAGGTGGTTTTCCATACACCGTTCCCAAAACCAGATGACAAGGTACTATGTGATTAAATGTTTTATAATGATCTGTTTATTGTTTGTTTTTATAATTATCCCAGAAAGATTTTCAGGGCATGAGTAATCGATGTGTGCATACACGCGAAGTTCGATCAATAAGGATGCTTATTTTTAGTAGTCTAATAGCGGTGTCCTTCGTATTATCCAACACAAGAGGTAACGATGGTACATTAACTACATAACATAAGCGTTGTCGTATTATGAATATAAGATTAGTGTTAAAATATTTAGCTGCCTAGATCTTATACGGGCATGATATAGTGCACAAGTCTAAAGATTCTGTTAAGCAGTAAGCCAATTTGTGGAAATATGCTTCATTACAAGTTACAACTTATTTCCTTAGCTACACGCTTTTGTACTACAATACAATAACAAACTACTGACCAACGAGACCTACTACCGACAAGTCGTCTGTAGTAATTAATATATCATAAGATATGTATGTACTTACCTACATGTATGTAGGTATATACTTTTAGGTATAACGTCGTCGTCATTATCAGCTTATTCCTGTCCACTGCTGTTCATAGGCCTCTCTAATGGCACGTACTGAGCTCGGTAATGATAATAATGACTATTTGATATAATGAATACTATGTTCACAAGCCACACCGTGGAACTACTAACCAAAGTTCATATTGGTTATGTTCAAGATCAAACTAAACAGATCTTGTACGCATTAGTTTGCTCAGTCTACCGGCGGGCGGCGCGTAAACAAACACTTCTACGAGTATATGGTGCCCAAAAGCAAGACAGTACCTACACTAAATTTCTGGTTGAATTTATAACAATAACTTTTATAAACTATAGTTAGATACAGCTCACGAATTAAATCTATGGTGTTGCATAATCACGAAAATTAACAAACTTCCTTCCTTATATCACTTTACAAGAAAAAAACATAGACAATGCTCCTTTAAAACCGGCAACTATTGGCTCCTACCCTGATATTGCATATATGAGGACGCTGCCAACTTAGTAACCGCTGACCTCGCTTTTTTGCGAGGTTAAATTAAAGATATATAAAAAAACCGCTGGCTCCCGCCACACGCGTTCATCTTTCGAAAAGATCGAAACCGGGGCACGGTGTAGGCAGAGTGTACGTCGCTTCAATGCAGTGCTGCCGGTTCGTGGTAGTATATTTATATTATACTACGTTATTATTCTTGAACGCGCAAGTTATCTTATGTTGTTGTGAAAAGTACCATTCGTTGGGAAAATTATTACTCTCAGCACCCATTTCTACCGTGAAACAATAGTGACTAAAACAATCCGTGATTCGATTTAAAAGGTGTGGTTTCTGTACCGCGTGTGGTATACATGTTTAGTGACGATACACGGAAAGTGACTGGCACCGGTTCGATACGCAGAGCTGAGAGATCGAGCTCAGCGGCGTGCTATTGGAAGGGCCTATGTCCAACAGGGGACAGGAGTTAGCTTATGAAGATGATAATGATAATTACGGTGTGTATACCAGACGCGACCATTTCAGTTCTCAGTACCAGCAACAATGGTTCTGCAGACGGCCTCTAACGGACCAGGACTTCCTTTAAGTAACTTTGGGTAAATAAACCATTATCGTTGTTTCATATTTGCCGCTATAATAATATTCTGTGTGGAATATAGATTTAGAATTGCTAAATGTACCTATATACTTAGGCGATCTATTCGCGAACAAGCCGTTATGCCACGCAGACGAGCCCCCGAGGGTTCCCGCTCAGCCTGCTAGTCCGTACCAAGTGATCCTAATTAGTTAAACAGCAATTATTCTTAATTAGTTGAACGGTGTTAACCTAGGGGTTAATATTTTTACCTCACAGGAAGTTTTTCGGAAGTTCCAACTTCAAATGATTGCATGCACCTGCAACATTACACAGTTATGTGTATTTTTAAATATCCTCCGGCTAGGATGTTTAAGGAAAACAATACGAGAGAAACCTTATATAATTTAGAGTTCTTCGTAATGGTCTTCAATGCATATTAATTGCTAATCTGTACAGCGTTGTACAGCGGTGCGGGCTGTGTCCTTAACTCTTCTCAAACAGAAAGTAAGCATACACTGTCGTTGAAGACAACAATTGTGTCATAAAATCGTCTGTAGCAATTAATTGACTAACTCGTTGATCGAGTAGTTGCAAGCGCGACTGCCAATCGGGAGGTCCTGAATTCAAATCCCGGTTCGGGTACTATTGGAATTTTCTAATTTAGAATCATTTGTATTATTGATTCGGAGTCTGGATTTCTGCCCGATGTATGGCCATAGGCTCACCACTTATTTCATGGGACTTAACTGGTGAAACGCGGGAGTGTACTACACTCTTCTCCCTACCCCTTCGGGGATTGCAAGCGTGAAGTTACGTCATAGCAAGTAATTAACTAAGGTATTGTGGCTTTGTGCTTATTTTATATCATACATAACGAAGGGAATTTCAATATCGAGGAATATGAAATTATTGGTGTTTTTCATTGACCTTCACCGTACGGTCTACGAAATTCGCTGGACCGAATATTTCATTCGCCTTGCGACCAACCCCTCCCCGGTAAACAATATCTTACGATACCTATTTCCAATTCTGGGTACAACTTGAACCTAGCCCTCCCTATCTAGTTCTGATTTAATAACGATATCTGGGAGGGATTTGGAACATAATTTTAATTGTATTTGAGATTAGACGGGATATCAGGCAATATTTTGGGTCTACTTGTAATTTGATATAGAAATATATTAGTTACAGCGATGTGGTAACCTCAGGTAGACTACAAGGTCACTTATAACCTTACATTTGATTAAAGTATTGGCAATTTACACTTCTACGTACTACAATAATGGACTAGACCAGTAGGGCAGACCGGTAATACTGTACGGTTTTACTCTACTCTGAAAATCTGAGAGAAATCGTAACCAATATAGAAATAATAAAAGGATTAACGTTGATGATGACGCTAAGTTACTAACGGGATAGGCAGAAAGCAGTGCTGAATATCTCTATCTATACAGACCTGATGTGTTTCTCAAATTACATAAATCACTCTCTTGATAAACGCAGTCGGAATTCAAGGAATTCAGGGTCCCCCATCAGCAACAACATAGACGATTACAAATAGCTTGTGAGATAAGCAACGATATAACATGTCAAACGTATATTTAAACGTAGTGCTGTTTGAAGTTTACAAATAGAACAAATACTTTTATTCGTGATTTTCATGGTTTCTTTTACACGGATAAAGGCAATATTTTGCTAATCAATGAGATCTCGTATGTATCCTGTGTGTATAGACGTGTATATTACGGGCGAACATGTTTAAAGTATTTCGCGTCGCGTGTACCTACATATAAATATAATTAGTGAAGTTGATCGATCATCCCTCCCCTGGTGTTAGCTGATTACCAACGTGTTCGCCGAGAAACATATTTTTATTAATGAACTCTATGTCGACATTCGCGAAATATTCGCAAACAGAACCCATATGTTGTTGTAATGTATTGATAAAAATATTTCGGTGCAACATCTATTTAACGCGTGGTTTGACTATTTATTATTTACTATTTATTATAATTTTCAGGATATACTGAAATATATGTATATTTTTTATTATGGAATTTTGATACGCAGATTTTAGAATTTGAAAACATGTATAACATAATATCCCGACCATGTTTTCTCGAAGAGTTAGGCAGAGAATTTATATTGGAACAATTGATATACCTACGTTTAGCAATGGAATAGGGGATGAGAGATAGGGAGGGTGAAATTGTGTTCATATAATGTATGTATGTTGTATATATGAATATATGTAATTGCTATTTACTAATACAGATGAAAAATGCTGTAATAAACGTCAAAACCATATTTCCTAAAGAGCAAATAAATTTTATAATTAAGTTAAATCAATTGAATCTATAAATTAATTTAATTATATATAAATCAATGAAATTTACAAACAAACACACATTTAAATAACATATTCTTTTATAACATAATAGTCAAAAAAGGCGTTTTGTTTAATAAAGCAATCAATAATCCATCACGATTACATTAATAAAAAAAACCTCAAATTATCAACACCAGAGAGCGTGCGTATCTGTCCTAATCCGTCATAAGTTAATGCTTTGCTCGAAAATTATTGTTCATTTGACATTCCCGCGAACATAAGCCGTTAACTCTACCAATTGTCTCTGATGAGCAGCGCGCAAAATCACACTCTGATCTAATCCGTCTCATTACCGTTCTGCACCGGAAGCTCCAAAGTTCATAAACTGCGAGATCGCAAATGTACATCCACAATTTCAAAAGTTTGCGACAAAAAATATTTACTATGTTCTAACGATATTTTTTAAAATATTCTCACATGACAGAGAGCTTTAAAGTAGGTTAATAGATAATACTTAAATAGGTATCTATATGCATATTAATATTAAACATACACAAGACAGAATATTATGTATATCAAACGTACAAATAAACATACATACAATAAACATGCAGATGATAGAATGTAAGAAATTATTATTAAAAGTACAGTAGTAAAATTATTAATGACATAATACATTTTTTCACTATCACATTAGATTGACTGTATACAAAGACTCTAGGTGTTGAGTTCAACGTTTGTAAAACAAAGAGACAGAACAGTGAAGAAAAAATAAACATCGAATTCCTGTATGTAGTTCGGTTGTACCTGCGCTGAATAAACGAACCCTGGGCTTTGCGTGGCGTAGTCGCGTTCACTGGCTTTGTTTCGGTCCTCTTTATAATCTCCGACTCAAAATTAAGTCTATATTGTATTTGAAGGTGTAAAATCTGTAGTAAATTTCGACCTTTCGGAGGTGAATCTGAAATTTCAATATTTCCTAAATACCCCTAACATTAACGATAATACATATAGGTACGATTATACATATATGCTGTGCCGCAGAAAAATCTCGAATGACATCTTTTGCTATTCAGGTGTAGGGTAATTGACACTACAGAATTAAAAAAGAATAGGCAAAATGTCTGTTGTACGTACATGGATACTTGTGTCCAAACTTTAATAGAAAATATCCATCGCCTTGGATAAAACTAATAATGAATCTAACAAATTAATTCAGAGCCGAAGTCATTATGTCTGCATACCACATCGTTCAAACATAAGTAAAAATAAACATTCACGTTTAACAGCAAAATTTGACACAACGTTTGTACGCCTGACAGAAGTTACGCGGAAAGTGTAGTTACAGTCTTAAAAAAATCTACGATGCATTTAATTTTTAATAACCGTTATCCTAATATGTAATTTAATAAACAGCTGTGACGTTCGTTATTGATATAGGCGAATTATTATTTTACAACTTTTACACTTAAATGCTAATTAATCTCAATTAAATCGTTAGCACGTATTTTAAACGCTCAACATATTAATTATGTACGTTCGTAATTACTTTGTTTCGTTAATCTCCTTATAATCAGACAATCCTTCCATTGTGTGAGTTCAGTATACCGAACTTCAAGCTCATTGCAAGATATCAGTGCATTTAGTTTCCGCCGCGTTCAGTTCGAGTATAAAGAGTGAACTAAGTCTGCAAAGCAATAACTAACTTTGCAACGACTTAGTTGAAGTCTCTGTTCACAGTCGGTTAAGTTTCGGGAATAAATTGCACGCAAATTTTCCAGGCAATCTGATATTACACCTTTGCCTTAGAAGCAGGTATTTATATAGTTAGTTACACCTTTAAAAACTGAAATACATAGGTATAACAATTTAATAGTTTTTGAATAATCAGAAATTTTACACTATAACTACATTTATCATGTACTTCCTTTGATGGAGAAACGCAATCCCTTAAATTTAAAATCATATTACTCTGTTGGAATATGGGTCTCCTCTCATATCGAGAGGGTCAAGGCCGTAGTCTGCCACGCTGGCCAAGTGCGGGTTGGCAGACTTCACACACCTCAGATTTTTTTTTATTATTATTTATACTCTGCTGTC
>DWME01007898.1:0-12184 GCA_018244795.1 Parelbella ahira ahira
ATTTGGATAAGATCGGTATAATCCTTCGGCATGTGATTCATCTTAAGAATTATAAACATTAATTTCTTATTTACATTCGTTCACACCACAAAATGTGTATAATATAATAATAGCTATATTCCTGTTACATCGAATCTCTCATCAACGCATTTTGAAGTACGACAGCTGATTGTTTTCGATGAAAAGGATTAAGTTATATCAGAAAGGTAAGATTCGTTAGATTAGAGGTTGTTTTTTTTTAAATGAAGAGGTTGAAGGCCGCCCACGCTACTTGAATGTGGGTAGAACGACGCATTTCTTAGATAATAATTAGATGAGCTATGAAGGGCACGGAATTCTTTCTACCGTTCTTTTTCTGCGTCATAGCGATAGCGATATTTTAACTTTAAAAACCTAGTAAACTTGATGTAGATAAATGTAAGTCTCTTAATAATTCAAATCCCAGTCACCAGATGTCATCATAATCATGGTTTCATCTCAGAATTAAAAGGAATTTTCAAAGCTACAAAATTCTAACATAGGCTTCACCAATGACTAACCATGGGGAACTCTTAATTTCTCCATCAGATTCCAACAAAGTTTCCATCATCCATATTCATCCAAAAAAAAACGTCCTTACATTGGGATGAGATAGTATGAATGTCAAGCGCCAGTAACATGTTAACACAACATTATTTCAGCTAACAGCATCTTCAATTGAAAGAACTAAATTATATTTATCAAGACTAGTACTTACGTAGACTGTACTAAAATTATATTATCAATATGCATTTGTATAAATGCTCACGAAACATTTAATAGTAAAATAGTTATTAATATGATTCAATATTCGTAGTTACCTAACATTTTGATATGTTTTCAGGATATGGCTCCATCGACCATTACTGAAACGTCACTGTTTCGAGAAACGGATAAAGATGAAATCTGTAATGAACACTTGGAAAAGGAAAGAGACACATATAAAAATAACATAAGCCCTTACTATGACGAGACCGTATCAAACACGGATCCAAAGTTTTTAGCCTCTGTAAGACAGTGGGAAAAGAACATGGGATTTATTACTTCTATAAGATGGATAAATGTTATATCATTATCACTGATGCACATCGTAACTGCAGGGTGGTTCGCACACTCCTTACTCACCGTCAATATGCCAAAATGGCAAACAATATTATTAGGTACGCCAGTTAATTTATTACCAGACTAGCTTTAACATATTAATTTAAAAAAGACCGTAAAATTGTAACTGTCAAAATATAGGTACCTACATAAGACGTGAGAGTTAGATGTGACGAATATCAAATAATTAATTGCTTTCTTTATTCATTCATAGTATTTTAACTGTCATGATTAAGCTTGCTATTGTTGTAGCAAAATGTGCAACTCTAGACCTATACGATATGCGTTTTTAATTCCAGCTATATTTTTGGGAGAAGTGGCTGGTTTCGGTGTAACAGCTGGAGCTCATCGCTTTTGGACTCATCGTTCTTACAAAGCAAAATTGCCAATGCAGATACTCCTACTGTTTTGTTTCTCTGTCGCTGGGCAGGTAAACTTACGTTTCATTAGACAGAAAGATAGATAATTTTTACTAGATACTTATATGAAACAAATACTATTTAAATTAACACACTGCCCTTAAAATTTTTAATTAACACACAAAATATACATTTTATTATGTACATACGTACATACACGATAGCGTTGGGTATAGTCTACATTTGTAAATTACAGAATAATGTGTACCATTGGGTTCGCGATCACCGGCTACACCACAAGATGTCGGAGACCTCCGCCGACCCCCATAATGCTAATCGAGGTTTCTTCTTCGCGCACGTAGGCTGGCTTATGATGAAGAAACACCCAGATGTTATGAGAGAAGGGAAAAAAATCGATATGAGCGACATTACTAGCGATCCGCTTCTTAAATTTTATAATAAGTAAGTGTTCATAAATATATTACATACTTACATATTGTCTCGCCTATTTCTCATAGGGTTGTGAAGAGATTAAGGATTTCCACTTGCTACGGGCTTGACTGAAGTCTTTCACCTCCATTCATAAATTAACGAATAACATAAATTATTGGTAAATAATATTTTATGTCATAATTGAAACTTACATACAACTTACATACTTACGTACATACATAAAGTACATATTTATCTGTTTATAAGTATATGTATAATTAGGTCACTTACATATGTACTCAAACTAATAGTTATATTATTTCATGCCTCGACAGTAGAGTGGTTGCAAGCGCGATTGCCGATCGAAAGGGACTGGGTTAGATTCTCAGGTCGAATACTATTGGATTTATTTTAGATTTTCTATTAAAAACTTGTATTAGCGGATCGGAGTCTGAATCTTCGCCCGGTGTATGGAAATAGGCTCACAGCCTATCATCTCATTTTGAGATGTCAACGTAATTGGGTCAATATGGAAGTGCACTACACTCCTCGACCTACCGCTTCAGGGATTACAGGCGTGATGTGATGCTTACATTTATTTAATATTCATTGTTACTTCACATGCACAGAAAAATGACCAGAATTCAATTGTTTCCAGATATTTCAATTGGTTCAAATTATTATTTTGCATAATAATACCGCTACTAATATGCGTATTTGTGTGGAACGACTCTTGGTCCAAAGCTGCACTGAGTGTGGCCGTGCGCTATGTGGCCAGTCTTAACTGTACGTGGTCAGTAAACAGTTTTGCCCATCTGTGGGGCTTCAAGCCATACGACCGGTACGTACACGGTAATCATTTCCTTGGTATATTTTTAGGAAAAGAAATTATAACTACAAAAAGGTGGTCATTATGTTACCCCCTTTGCAAGAACAAAAGTTCTTACATACATAAAACAGCTTCGTAATATAAAAGTAACTAAGCTATGCAAATTTAATATTTCGAGATTTTCAGCACTGACGCAAACAGCCTACAGATAGAGGCTGATTTGAGAAAAAATATGTGATATTATACTAACAAAATGATACACTGGAGTTTCTTTATCCACTCTAGAGACCCTAACATTATATATATACCTACTGTTAGTTAACGATTAAGACTAAAACAGATTTGAAGTACGGAAGCAAAAAACTGACGATTGTGATATCATCCACCAATTCACAACACGACCATATCCGGCACTGATATGTATACAAATAAATTCATCTGCTATCTGCGAAAAATTGCCAAAAGAATAAAAACCTATAAAATTATGTTACATTTTTAGGAGCATAATGCCATCCGAAAATTGGGGAGTATCGGCAATTTCGATGGGAGAAGGGTGGCACAATTATCACCACACGTTCCCGTGGGACTACAAAGCAGCAGAATTGGCTTACTTTATCAATATGACAACATTATTACTGGACATGTTCGCCAAAATCGGCTGGGTGTACGACAGGAAACAAGCCTCGCCTAAACTCATAGAAGCAGTTATCAACAAAAGAAACTCGGAGAAACTTTCGCATTGATTATATTGTAAATTTCATCCTTCTCTGCATGCAAACAACATAGGTTGAGATATAAAAATTCTGTGACCTTTCGGTTCTGGTTTAATTTTTAGGATTCAATAAGTTTTTCGATTTGATAACGTGGACACGGATAAATCTTGTAGACGTGTGTACTTCATATGACACTTAGACATATGAAATTCGAGGGGCGCATCACGACGCAAAAATGTTGGTGTGGGAATAAATATTATTTCTCTGTCCCAAATTGTAATTTTGAGTCATTTTAAATTAATTTCTGGCTTGTTTTATGAACAAAAAATGGTGCCTAATTATCTTAACATATTATGTTACTATCAGTTTACAAACATTTCAAATTTTTAAATTCTAAATTGGGAACTATCCAAAATTAGAAATTCCTTAGTTTTGAGATCTCGATTTGGTAAACAAATACATAGATTAACTAAGGCATCGAATGAGTGTAATTTTTACCAGAAAACTTAAACCTCAAGAATTTGACCTTTACACACACCTAACGCTAGACGTAGGTTTTACGCACCTCAAAAGTTTTTTAACTTGTTTTATTCTCAACTTTAACTTGAGGTAAGGAGACAGGCGATTTCCTTGTATCTTAGATACTAACAATATGATGTAACAAGCGAAGCCCTGTAGGGAATTTGGGTAAGCGCCCTAAATTGGAAGTTGACCGACATCGCTCAATTCATCAATAATTCATCAATTCGTAAGGTTAACATCGTAACACTGTAAAGGAATAAAAACGGAGGGGACGACCGACATAAGGCACTTTGACCTTTCAGCTAACCACTAGATGTTATGATTTCTAGAGAAATCTGCTGATGCTGTCAGTGTATACAATTTTTTTTTCTACTACTATTAACCACGATAACACGCACAAAACTAATAGTTTAGTTAGTCTCAACTTCGACTTTTAATTATCCTTTATAATAACTGCCTTATAATATATACCTCATTTACCTTTAATTTACAACACTTGTTTCGAAAAATCTGCAGCTAACCTTTGTTAAGTCCCACTGCTGCTCTCTTCCGCAACTGCGCCCTTATTTTTATAGCACTAAGCTTGCAGGAAATATTTAAAAAATGAGATGCTTGATAATTTAATAATATCACCAAAATGTTAAAAAGACCAATGAGCAAAGAAATCTATGAAAATTACTGTATGAATCTAGCAACATATTAGATTACTAATTGTAATTGTTATTATGTACCTAGCTATATGTCCGACTACTTGTAATTAATAGATATGAAAATGTAACTGTGACTTGATTAATGATGAAAAGTTATTATTTGACAAATGACTGATGTATGATGAAACAATTTCGATCTGACTGATGAATGAAACAGCACTATTTTTAAAATTTAAATCGTCTATTTCTCTATTATGATTCTATATTATGATTCTATATTAACTATAATAATTTTACTTATACATACTGGGATTCAACAAAAAATATCAGCAATACATCATTTCAAGCAACTTTTTTTTTTTAATTTTCAAATATCATTATCATTTAAAATATTTTATAACTTACTAACAATATAGTCAACAAATATAGCCATTTTATACAGCAATAAAAAATTACGATAACAATTTAAATGCAACCTTTTCTAACCAAGATTCAAGCAGATGCTGAATCTTTTGTGTCCTAACAACCCAAATGTGTTTGAGTTAGTGTCCTCGTAAAGAATCCTTTCACATACACCACTTCACAATTTATAACTCACTGACTTACCAATAAATTTTGATTGATGCAAATGTCCCTTTTCATCAAATTTTATTGGCATCACACACTACAAGGGGCCCGCACAGTTCTGCAGCTCGGAATGATTAGAAAAGGCTAATCTAAAATAGCCTGATCATACATCATTAACTGTGTCAACTTTTAATTAACTTTTACACCAGAACTGGCAATCTGGGAATGTAGGTCTTTTCGTCAACAGCTTGTCCACACACATTCACTGAACTTTGTCATAGTCACACAAAATTATGCAAATTTTGTTTGTGTTTATATTGACTGTGTCCTCACACTAAACACTTTTAGAATGCAAAATAGTGCATATTGGTTCATGTAACTATTAAATATTAAAAGTAATTATCACTAAGTACATATTGAATTGAGAATTTCAAAGTCATTGCCATTATTTCATTCAACAAGCTCATAAACACTTGTTTGAGTGCGAGTATCAGTATCGGCTCTGGTGGTCTCATTAGCCGTTTTCAATTCTTTCACAGGTCTGTTATTTTCATCCTTTGGCATTTTTCTTTTTACACCTAAAACTTTTTTAGAATTAGTGCTGTTCGTGTTGTTATCACTATTAGATTCCTTCCTCTTTTTAGATTTTGACACTGTGATATCTAAATCAGAAGAGTCCTCATCAAAGCCAACATAAATAGGAAAAGAGCGGCCACTTCTAGTAGATCTAATTGTCTGAACTCTTGCAGTCTCCTCCAATATTTCCATCGGCGGCGGCCAGGCAGCCATGTTCACTGATAGTCTTGCTTGACAATAAGTGTTAATTGACATTATTTTAATATAAACAGCAAGTGTCCGAGCTTTTTCAGCTGGGCTTATAGTAGCGGGTAAGAGACTCCATGGCAATCGCCTATCTCTAACATTCAAATAGCGCCTTTTTAAAAGCACTTGACTTGATGAGCTGCTTCCAGCACCTTCAACCTAATTACAAACATAAATTTAAATATACATAAAATACACGTACATTTAGATTATTCGATACACTTAAACAGTTAAAGGAGTAACATCACGCCTCTGACGGGTTAGGCAGAGGTGTGACACACTCCCGCGATTATAATAACAATATTCAAATTAATATACAATCCTACCTTCCGGCGCATTTGTTCATCATTTTCGGCAGTAGATTTGGAATATTTCAATACGGTCAGGAGATCTACCATTTCTTGTTTACTTAAATTTTCTTCCCCCAAGCCATATTCTATTAAGAAGAAAATCAATTCTTTTTTTAAGAGAAATACATATTTGAAAGAAATTGTGCAATTTTATTAAGCTACTAATATATACACTCTTACCGGTCAATTGATTTCTCATCGCATTTTCCGAATCACAACTTTCATCTGACGATAAGACCGATTCCATTTTGAATATAAAACATCCAATTGTATGACAGAAATTCGAAATAAATATTAATCAACTGTGTACGTTCTACACTATGTTTTTAGATTAGAAATTGTTATTTTCGAGATTTCTATTATTTAAAACATGTAATTTATCTATTGACATTCAAGTAAACTATAATGACATTTCAAAATTTTCACAAGCAACAAGAACAACACAGCACACACCGCTGACAATTACCGACCAACACCGCGATCCACCTAAAGATCATAAAGTATAAACTCATTACCATAAATTGATCCGCTCTAGTTGTTTGTAAGAACTAATAAAGGTACCACAAGCAAGGGATTTTATAACTAAATTACATTTCAATCTCAAATACTTTTTCTTTATGCCTATATAATTACTAAAATGTTGTGTTACTGATTGTGTAACAGCTAACATTTACAGTTATTTACATAAAATTAACAGTTTTGTACTTTTAATTTTTATTCCAATATGGTGGTATAACTGTTTAAGTATCTTCGCTAAATGGTCCTGGAACGGCTTAAGCGCAATAAGTGTTGCTCTAATGGCCACGAGACTTACGGCTATCCCTATATTGCTCATGCGGCTGTGGCTTAGCATTATCTATTAATAGGACCTAACTTTAAGGCTTGAGAATATCCACTCAAATTAAAAGTCATCTAATACCAAGCTCTTCTATTTGCCGTAGAAGAATAATCTGTAGGCTGAGTTAAGGCCTCCTATGTTAGATAGGATCCCAGGCTACACCGTTTACAGAAAAAATAATGGTATAATTACCCTAAATGTTGAACTCAAATAACTTATTTGAAATGCTTAAAATATTCCTGTATTCTAAATACGTTTATACCCCCTATAAGCCCCCTTGTCAGCAAGCCCCACATCTACATAATATCTCTGACGAGCGAACGATTTTTTCTGGTTTGAGAGATGTCCTGGCCGATTCATTATTTTGCATATTGGCAAACAGGATAATCGTCGTGGCCGCTTATTGAAAAAAACTATGACACTATTCAGCATGTTAACTCGTTTTATTTAAGGTTTTTAGAAGTTACAAGTCTGTTAAATTGCAGCTGTCTCCATAATGGCTACCCATTGTTCACCTTCAATGTAAAATACTATAGTGAAATACTTTATATTTGTGTGGAAAGGTTTAATGATAATGCGCATATTTTAATCTCGTGACCATATTTAAGCACCTATTAACCACATTAGTTTTTACTATTCTAGCAAGTAACTTAAAATTTTATATTTCTCCTTTACGGATAAGAGCAATAATTATTTAAAGTAATCTTTTTATATAAAGGCAACACTACATACATTAAACATTTGATAATTAATCTGTGCCGTGCTTCATTTTCTTTATTTGGTATTTTGTGTGTAGTTTCAATATTTTCAACAAAAAAACATGTGTGAATGTTTGTTTATGTATCTCTTGAATAAAACTTCGCTTCGAAAGCATATTTAACTTAAGTGGCTACTTAAAATTACGATTTCCAAGTATGTTTATTTGCTTACTGTTAATATGGAGGAAGAATTGAGGTGTTTCGTTTGCAAAGAACTGTACAGGGAGCCCGTACTTCTTCCCTGCGGGCACGCACTATGCCGTTCTTGTGCTGTTAGTTTACAAAGTCCAATACATGAATCTGAGAATGCTTCGGCGGCAGCAACGGATTATCAAGAAGCAGACAAAGCATCCGTCTCTAGCGAAACTGATAGTGGGGTCGTTTGTGGATCAAGGCCTAACAGTTACGCAGGAACTCCGGCCGTGCCCGCCTATTCTACTGCAGCGTTTAGTCTAATTTGTCCGTCGTGTAATAAGCAAGTGTTTTTGGACGATAATGGAGCGGAGGGCCTCCCGCCATTTCGTGTTATGCGCACGATTGTTGAACGGTTCGGCGGTGTTACTGGAGCTCCGCCTGCTGAAGAAGCATGTCAAATGTGCGAAGGGGAGAGACGCGCGGCAGTGGTGAGGTGTGAGCAATGCTCGGTGCGGTACTGTGCTGCATGCCGAGACGCCTGGCACCCGACTAGGGGCCCCCTCGCTCAGCATGAGCTGCGCGCTCTTGGTACCACTTGCTCCGATCATGGCTCACCACCAGTACTATATTGTAACACATGTTTGCTCCCAATATGTCAACGCTGCATAGCAGAAAAGCATTCTTCACATGAAACCCAGCCATTGCCCAGTGCAGCCAGAGCTCATAAGGTATACAGACTATTTATGAAATAGGTACAATCATACAAAAGGAATAATCATGTTTTATTTTCAAATTTTATCAACTGTTAATTTGTTTTCCAGACTGAATTATCTCAATCACTTCAACTACTATCCGAAGAGGCTAAAGCTATGACTGAATATATCCAATTAGTTAAAGCATCCGGAGACAAAATTAATGTAAGGAATCATTTATACAACATTCTTCAAAGAATACTAAATTGCTTAGTACACTTGGTTGGTGTTAATACACCATTATAATTAATTATTTTTATTACATTGCTTAACATAACTGAGTAGAATTGATCGATTATACATACACTGATAACCTAAAGCCTGTGAACTTGCAGATGTGCAGTTGTCCTGTGCTTCAGCCTTTTTACCTTGTATTGGATATTTATAGCTTCAAACACATAACAATTTGCTTTCCGTATGTTCTGATGTGATAGCCTACATCAACAGGGTTTAGAAATATTCGTATAGGTGAAATATCACTCTTAATACAATGACATAAATCTCATGTCCCTTAGGAGTCATGTGAGGAGTTGGAGAGGCAAATAGACCAAGTGTGTTCAGAGATAACTCGTGCCATAGAAAGAAGACGCGATGAACTAATTCGAGCAGCCAGGAATACCCGTTCCCAAGCTGTGGCCAACATGAGATCGTTAACTTCCCATGCAGCACAGAAACTCAGAGAAGCAACTGCATTATTGCATTTTTCCATTGAAGCACTGAAGGAATCAGATCATGCTGCGTTTTTACAGGTGGGTGTTTCTACTTCATTATATATAGATATTATATTGATTGCCTTGTTGGTCAAGTGATTACAACCATGACTGACAATCAGAAGGTCTTGGGTTCAATTCCCAGGTCAGGCACTATTGCATTTTTCTAATTTAGAATTTTTTGTAGTGAATCAGAGTCTAGATCTGTGCCTGGTGTATGGCAATAGGCTGATCACCTATTCCATGGGATGTAAATGTAGTTGGTGAACTGTGGGAGTGTACTACACTCCTCTGCCTATGCCTTTGGGAATTATAGGCGTGATGTTATGTTAGGTTTAATATTCATACTATAGAAGTTAAATTTTTATGAGATGGACAACAGTATGGTATTTTGTGTTGTTCATTATCAACATTAAGATCCAAACTATTGTTACTAACATAAGAAATTTTTTAATATGATTACTTGTATGTAACAGTAAAAAGTGACCTCTTAAATACATGCTTATATAATAATATCTTGGGACATCTCCTCACAGGCATCTGATCCCAAAACGAGCATCAAGAGAACTTATGTTATGATAACTGGAAGGTTGATAAACTACATAGTACATAATTGTAAATGCGTGCTTATATAGATATTTTTTGTTCAGATACAAAACAAATACTTGTGCTCATGACACAAATATTTATTCTGGATGGGATTCAAGCCCACAAGCCATGGCACAGCAGTCAGGTACATTAACCACTACACCACCAGTGGATGTTGTTATAATATAATACTTTTAAAAAATAAGTTAAATTGTGCCAATAATTATTTAAAATACACTATTCAGTAGGTACATTGAAATATTTAATTACAAATTTATTCTAAGTGGTTTTGTTATTAAAACATAATATGTATGTCCTTTTTCATTCCAAAAATAAAATATACTGATGATATCAAAATGTTACTATGGTATCAAAACCAGATCATAGTATATACTTATCTACATTCTAAGAACTACAATCTATCTGTTTGACACACTTTTCCAGCAATTTATTGATTCAGTGAAGTCTTATCACTGTACTGTATGTGGGAGTGTTAGTTATTATCACTAGATAAGAAAAAAACAATAATAATGCTGATATGGTTCAATTATTGTTAATTCTACCACTCTTGATATACCCACTATGCTGAATTGATAAGTATAATAGAAGTTAGTTGTTAAACTTATATTGAAAACATTACTTTAGCAGTTTTATACAGTAATATGGACCAGTGGCGGAGAAAGAATATCTGATCATGTTGCTATAAAATAAGTATAAAATATGGTCATTGATTGCTACTGTAGTGTATAAACATACCTTTCAAAGTGGAAAGTAAACGAAAAATGAGAGGAAAAATTTTTTTTAAGGTCTCTGATCCTCTTTGTTTTGACTGCTTTGATGTTGATAAGTTATATATAGATGAAAATTTATAGTGAAAGCGAAAATATATGTATAAAAATATGACTTTATTTTGCTTTAAACACTAGCAACACTATCTGTCCTTGGATAGTGGAGCTCTAGTTGCGAATTTTGATCCATGTCTATTGTGTTACCTAGAGAATGATTGAATTCTTCTAGAGGAACTCTAGTCCCAGTCTAGAAACCAGTCAGTTGAGGTGCAGACCTTGTAATTATTAGAAGAAAGTTTTATTCAGAAAGAAGTAAAATAATTAAACCCATCATTAAAAAATAAGAAAAAATGTATAAAAAAATGCAATTTGTGAACATATATATTAAATATAACACTCTCTCTTTTGACAATGTTACAGGTGGGGAACATACTAAACGCTAGGGCGCAGGAGACGACGTCCAACCTGCGGTCGTCGTTGGAGCCGCCGCCAGCGCCGCCCGCGCTCACGCTCGACATCGAGCCCGTCCTTAGAACCGTCCGAACCATAAACTTTGTCGAATGCATACGTAAGTACTGATCAGTTCTGTACAATCACCTACTATCTAAATCTACTATCTGCCGCTTTTCACAATTCTATTAATAGTATGAAATTAACTTTTTACTGCCTTGCTTAAATTGGAATGCAGCACCAGAAGAGGAAATGAAAACACCAGGTACCAACGATTTCAGTACTATTGTTAAATCTGGAAATACCGAACAATCTAGATATGTAAGATGTTAATATTTTTAATTGCTAATGATCATATGCAAAATGTCACCTGAAGGTGACCTGAGTGCATGAATTTTAACATAACATACATTCAGATAGTACATAAACAAATGTTAAACATAATTTTGACAATCATTTGGTTATTTGCTTTTGTATACGAGTAATTTGAAAGGAGTTATGAATATTGACATTTTAATGTACATGTAAATATAAAAGTCTTATAAATAGATTACACGCCTAACATACAAACATATAAGTGTAAGTGAGAGGTAATGTCAAACCAAACTATACTCTGCAATAAATATTGATTTGATTTGTTGAATACAAGTAATGAACGTAGCTATGTATAGCAGACTAAGGCCTTAAGCCCCTCATTCTGAAAGGAAAGCTCTGTACAATAGTGGGACGATAAAAGGGTTAAAAAAAAACATATGTACCTGAGATGGTGTATGTTGGTGGCGCAGCGCCGGGCGCGCCCGAG
>DWME01007899.1:0-12184 GCA_018244795.1 Parelbella ahira ahira
TATATTTAATTCCGCAGACAAGTGTAACTGGTAGTGTACCTACTGAGTGGCTGGACAGGAGTGCACTACCCACTGCACAACCTATTATATACGCATATATGTGTATAAGTGTTTGTTACTATTGTTTTATATGGATTTGCGATGTGGACTTTTTTATTAGAATATACATATTTTAAATAAAAAGTTTACTGACTATTTCTTCTCCGGGATTCTTCAATCATTCACTCAGAAAAGAAAATTGCGTATTTTGAAGGTTTGTTCCCTGGAGTTCGCACTCGGTAAGTTGTCATTTGATTAGGGGAATCAACCTTTATCAAGTCTCGATCGACCTACGATCGACCTAAGTGAGATCAACTTCTTCGAATAAGTTCAATAGGTCGGGGATCACGTAATTTGCTCATTTCATTTTGATACGATTATTAAAATTAATTGTAGTGAGTACTGCAAATATTTATAATAAAACAATTATTCAGTTTTATAAATTTCCGTATAAACAGCATAATTTTTTTCAATTAATAATTTAAATGTTGTTAAATTAAGAAAAAAATATAACCGGAAATTAAACGAGTCGTAGCGTCTTATACATTTAACTTGTATATATATTTTTTATTATATTTGAGAAGTCAGGTGTCGACAATATTTTATCTGATGCTATTAGTATGAACCGTTTCTTGGCCGTTATTGTTATACCTAATTATTATCTCGTAACTAAACCGATATAATATGACTCAAATATACATACATTGTTGTTACAAAGTACAAATGATTTTCAAAAATGTATTTGCTAGTTCGCGTAACACAATCTTCACTAAATTCACCACACAGTCCCTTACAGGATCGTTGCGTGATAAATTGTCGACGCGCGCCCGTAACTTATTTAATGCGAGTGTTCTTATTTTAACGCGCACGTTTTCGGGCCAACGCGGGCGCATTGAAACACGGCGGATCGCGAGCATAAATTTGAACAATTTTTGTACCTACTGGCTTAAAAAATTTAAAAGCGCTTCGTTTCGGTTTACGCCAAAACGAACAAAGATCCCCCTTTCGTTCGGTGAAAGTTTATTATTTATTTTTCTTTTCGTTCACGGACTGTGTGTATTGTTTGGCGTCCTGTTTATCTAAAAGTTTCGGATGCGGTGATGTCAATGATACTTATTTGTGTGTAAGTAAGTGAAAATGTATATAATGCGTCTTTATGTGTATATGTAGAATATAAATACATAGTAAAAATTACATTAAAATTTCTACGAGTTTTCTAAATGTCATGCGAAAGTGATATTTCTGCGAAAACAGGTAGTTTATAATGAATCAAAGTTAAATGTAAAATATTTAAATTAGATTTCAAGAATTTGTGAGGAATTGGATCCAATTTGGATGCTTCATGCACTTCCGGTACATGTCATAATGTTCCGGTACATATCCATACATGTCATTATAATGTACTCTGTAGTTGTACAATATTAGCAAGAAGATTTATATTTGAATAGTATTCATTAACTCATCATCATCATGAATACTCTTTTCATTCCACTGTTGATACAGATCTCCTGTCAGAAATGAAGACTTAAACGCAGGTCAGATAATATTCAGCAACTCAGGGCCTTAGTTTACCAGGCTGGCCATGTTCAGGTTGACAGACTTTACATGCCTTCAACTCTTACCGATTTAATGTGTTAACGCTACGACAGTTCTAACACATATTATTTATTCTACGATAATGTTTACACTTCCATTTACAATATAATAATATTACTTGTGATAGAGACGAATAACTCAATCAAGTTACAACTCAAACATACCTTACGTACCGGGCTCGGTGTTAAAAACTGTTATTTCTATTAAAGGCGTACCGGAATGCCGGCTTATAAGAAGAAAATTAAAGCTTGAGTTTAAAAGGCAAGGCTGCCGGGGAAATGTAACAACAAAAATGACCATCTTTTTATCAAGGAATGAGATTGCTCGTGATCATTAAGAAAAATGTAGGCACCCTGCACACGGGACATGTAATCACTAAGTTTCAATGGAGACTGCGTTTTAAAGTGCAATATTATATGATATAATGCGACTAAAACATCAGTTCAATACAAATATAATATAAATATGAGTATATTTTATAATTATTAAATTTATATTTGTTTCTATATGTTTAAAAAATCTTGTTAAAAAATGTACGTCAAGTCTTTATCAAAACGAGGACCTTTCATTTATAAACCCCTACGTATTGTTTTCTTTACCTGTTTATTTTTAAAGTGGTGTAGAGTTAAGGATATCTATTTTTAAAAAATCGCATATTTCATGCGCGGTGCAAAACGACGCGTTTGCAGTGATGCAAAATTATGCGTCGAAGGCCGTTGTTATGTACGATCTATTTAATATAAGGACAGTGTGCAGTCAGCCTAATACGCGCCTAATCGACCCATCGTGTGTGGTCTGCAGCAGAAAACAAAACACCGCAGGCGATGGTCAACATGAATTAAATTCTTAGTTGACAGTGTATATTTGTGTTTATGGTTAGAAGTCTCCCGGAACTACTGAGGAAGCACAGGACAGTTGACACGAAAGTTTAGTGTGTTCATCATTGAAACTGTTTATATTGACAGATAGTGGGTGTTTTAATGGGTGTTGAGAACATGGAATGGAATGGAATTTGTGTTACTTACCTCTAGGAAAAAATATTTTAGAAGTTTATACATCTAGTTCAGATAAGAAGCGATAAATATTTTTAAAATATTTTTTAATGGTGTGTAACCAAAACGTTCAGAATCAAATCTATATTTAATATTTATATTTCTTCATAAATGTTAACATAACATTACGCCTATATCTATGTAATTTTAATTATAGTCAGAGAAGTATAATATACTCCCGCGTGTCACCAGTTATGAGATACATTCCACACTGTACTGGGAGAGACTATTGTCATACCCCAGGCACAATTCTAGACACCATGCTAATACTGGGAATATAAAGTAGACAAACTCAATAATACTTCACACAACCCGGGAATCGAAACCAGGACCGTTTCATTAGCAGTCGTGCTGGCAACCACTCCACCAACCACGCAGTCTATAGATGTTCCACTACAAAATTACTTACAATGACTTACTTCGCCTATGAATATGAAAAAGTGTTACTTGCAATTTATATGCCTTTGAAAGCTAAACATGAATATTGAGGGGTATACATATGTAAATACGGTGTATTTATGCGATATATATGTAATTTATATGTTTCGCTTTGTACCAATCTGAAATTATCAGGCAAATATGTTTTTATTCGATTGGACATTTTCTAATTATTTATTAGTTAAAATTTGAAATCAGTTATATTTTTTGTTTATATCCAAGCTTAGATAACGGATGTTAGCAGGCAACATATTATTATCCTAATTTTTTCATTCATTCATTATCAGCCTATTTCCGTCCACTGCTGGACATAGGCCTTTCCAATAGTACCTACGCCACTGAGCTCGATCTTCAACTCGTTGCATCCAACTGCTACCAGCCACTTTGCGTATATCGTCACTCACCCTAGTTGGAGGGCATCCTATCCTCAAGGATGTTGATAAATAAAGTTACATTTTATGTACAACTAATACATCACATACATAACGTATTATTTTCCGTATAGACCTTGTAATGATGATAAAATTTTATACATAAATGAGTTATTATATGTATATGTATTTAACGTATTGTGCCACATAACGACGTAATGTCCTATGTACGAGAAGTCCATTATATATATGTACATAACGTTATAAGTACAGAAGAATAGTTTTTGTACTAAGAAGTCCTATCCACTTCCGTCGATCTATAAAAGTGCACTAATAAGACGGCTGTCACGTGGTAACAATCTAAACGCCAATTAAAAGTAAAGATAGTAATGATTAATTAAAAATTACAGACGGTACGCGGGAAATTGCCTTAAGAAACTAGTTGAGATAATTTTTTTTATTCGGAACAATCCATTCTAGGCTCGCGTACGGACAGACACATCGGGACATTTCTACTAATTAATGACCCCACAGAGGACGCCGGCCGATCAAATGAAAACCGACGCAAAAAGTTGTTTGAATATATCTCTGGTAATCCGCCGTCTGAGAGTTAAATTATTGTATTTTCTGTTAGGATTTTTTTAAATCTTTCAAATGACTTTCATCTTGTACAAAGAGCTTTATAAATTTAGCTCAGATTTTTGCGTGAACAACTTTCTTTTTAGATGTTCGAACTTTACATTGCTAAAAGAAATTATCACCTTAATATATTATGTAGATACATACAGTAGATCGTTATTCATGTACATATGTTGGGATAATGTACTAATAGCAATTTATCATAATCACGATCATATTTAATTTAGTATCGGTCATCATTTGAACGAGGGTATGCTCTCAGAATGAGAACAAACAAGTTCATAGCCTTAGTGAATTTTTGATCGTTCTACAAACTTAATAACGAAATGAAAAATTAATATTAAAATAAATTAAAAAGTATAATCTATCTAGGGATAGTGAGCTACGTCTACCGACGTACAGCACAAAGGAGCCGGCGGCAAATACGAGACAAATTAAACGTGCGAGGTCGTAAAAAGAGGCACCGGATGAGCATTCAGCTCACGGAGCGATCTTTATGTCCCCCGCCATCCTGCTATGTACCTAACGATAATTCTATTTCCCTCCTTGTTCTTACAAACTGTTTTAGATATTCAATATAAAATGTGTTTTTTAAAATTGTGTTTGTAACAATGAAATATCCGTATGTAGGTGCCCCGGGAAAACGTACATTAAATGTCAATTAAGCTGTTTACTCTAGTGTACTCCGAAGTTTTTGAATGTTACACCATAATCGATATATGTATGTACATATAAGCTCGAATAAATATTAATACGTTTAGGATGGTTGGGTTGATTTATAATCCTGATTTGATGAATATCGCGTGCATCTTTTTCTATTGATTTTCCGACAAATTTTGCGGTCAATCAAAAGTTAGGAATGATATTGCCATAAAAAATAATATAATGTAATAAAATAAAATAAATAAATATTAATTGCAGAACATTAATTATCATCGTAACAAAAATCAATATTGTTGTTTAATATGAAATCAAATGTGTAAAAATGTGTTTACATTCACTGTTTGTTGGATCTACTTGCGGCACTCGTATATTAACTTTAACCTGTGTCACGAATGTCAAAACGTGTTTGTACGTTTGTCGTCCTTTCACGACAAAACTAAGGGTTAGATCAATATGATTGTAGCGATAAGGATAATCTGAAAGGCCGGAACTTGGCATGAATTACTCTCGTTACTAGACAGAATGTTTCTATAATATGTGTCTACCGTAATAACATGACATTTGACTATTGATTGAGAGGTTGTGTTCAGATAGGTACTACGGATTTTCCTGGCTTAGATCTTCTAAAAGAAATTTCATGTTGTGTATCGTAGTCTGGATGTGGACCCCGGTGTATGACAATAGGCTTACCGCCTATTTCATGCTGGAATGTAAACAGAGCATGCTAAAAATTAGGAGTGTACTACCCTCCTCTGCCTACCTCTTCGGAGATAACAGACGTGAAGTTACGTTATTAGGACTGTGTATTTTACTACCATTATAAAATATACATCTAGAACACGATCCCATAGGTACTCGTAATTGTACCCCTTAGTTTAAAGTTGATAATGAAAGGCACTTTTTAAGGTTTTATTAGGCAAATCCATCGATCTTATTATAAATAATATGTTACTAAAATCCTGCGTATAAAACCGCATACCGCGTGTAAAAGCAAGTAATATACCAATAAACGTCAACTCGTTGCTCGCACCTATGTAATTAACAAAATCGTGAGAAATCTGCCACATTCGTACGAAAACACGGAATTTATAATATAGAACAGCGTGTGCGTTCCAACACAACAACCGTTAAAATAGCCTGGCAATATTTATTCCTAACTTAGTTGGTACGTCACGATAATTCGTAAGGAAAATTTGAATTTTTCTAACAATAACGACGTGCGTGTGACCACAGTATGTGTCTTATTAACGTAGACACGTTATTTATTTAACGCGACAAACATTTGAGTCGTGTGTATTGAGAGCATTCTACGATGTCAGTTTGAGTGAGCGTCAACTGGGTTATTGTAAAATGCTTGACAGAATGTCCATTGATCATGTTTTTTTTAACGTAGTCGTGTACGTTGGTCGCCTTGAATATGTTTTGTCGATAGACAGTTTGTAGTAGTAAATAAAACGAGTGATAGAAATGGTATACATTTGTTATAATGACGGTGAGACAATTTTTAAAATAAGCAATATTGTAATACATAATTTTCACTATGTGGTTTCGGCTATTTTACTGTTATTCGTAAATTTTGACCAAACATAATAAAATTAATTTTAATAATACTACTGCCATTTTAATATGGCTTTTTTTCTGGTCAAACTCCACTACTTTAGCATTCTTATCCCGAGATGACTGGTAGAGAATGCCATTAGTATGAGAAAATACTAAATACTCACTCCTCCCTTTGATAAACCTTGTCAGATATAAACAAATCAGAAAAATTTTTAAGAAATTAATACAAAAATTATACTCCTACATTTCTATAAGACTATTCCGTTCACCACATATAAAATATACCTACATTAAATAAATTAATAGTTTTACAACTATAATTTGAATATAAAGTATTATTAAAAATTCAAATTATAACACCAACACTTTAATAACGGAAATTGATTTCAATTTTATAACGAGATAATAAAATTAACAAATAGGGTAATCTAGATCGTGGCAACGAAACACGACTAATTATAAGCCCACGTGACAACATATACGGTGAAGAATTAATTTATTATAACATAATTAAAGTTTACGCAAAATGACAGCTTTGGCACGAGTCGGGGGCTATTTAAATAAATGCCATAGTGTTTGGGGCCATTAAACAAGCGATAGAACGACTCGTAAATATAAATTTAAAAGCACTATCATTTAATTTTAATTCATTATTAGTTTACTTGCGTTTTTGATAAAATGCGGTAATAATAATAATTAAAACTAAGGACTACTGATACAGCCGATGAACATACATGTAGAAATTTGTCGATATATACGTAATATGCTGATTAATTTATACCAAGGTAAAAATACTCTAGCGGTTGTAACACAACCATTTTTCTTTTGTGAAAACTTGTATCCACGATCTCCGATTTAGACGTCAGGCTTACTTAACTGAATGAACAGGTCAATTATTATTACTCCATTAACCAGACTATAAAGCTATACGAGTATGATTATTTTTGATTCAATAATAATTATCATATCGAAGTGTGAGAAAAGCCTTTTTGATAGCCACAGCCAATGTTGAAGTTCATTCCGAGGCGATCCTAATTAAGATCAGCTTATAGTGTGGTCTAGCCTTTATAAGGGGTGATTGGAGAAACACCAGAGTGAATTGTGACGATTACAATATGCAATGACGGTTTAACGTTAGTTATTGCCTATGGTTATATTTCAAATCGGCCGGTTAATAGCCATTGTATCTTAGCCTGTCAAATAAAGTTTAATTGTGAAGTCCTATTGAGACACAGTAAATTACGTTATTTCAGTATAACTATCTGGGAATTAGATAAAGGGTAGAGATCTTTTATCTAATTGAAGAAAGATAGTTGATATAAACGGAGAATGGAGTGAATGTTTAATTACCTTTAAGGGTTAGGCTTCATAGAGGTCATTTATGGGACCTAAAGGCACATTACCTTTATACGATTCTCTGCATAAATATAAGTAAAGTTAAACAAAGTAAGCTTGGTAAAGTTAAGCACTGTTGTTATCTGATTGAATGATCGCTAAAGACACTATATTCATTTCGTGTTTGTACGTTTAAAAATCGTTTTAAACGACCGAATGCATATGCGACTGAATTAGTGTCTGTAATAAAATTTGTCACTTCAAGAGGCGCCCTAAAATCGACATCGCCAATTACTAAGCACCAAAACTTTAAACCACGATATTAACTGTTGAAACCATTATGCACGCCTGTAGCTTCAATATACTCAAGAAATACAAAAAAGAAGACACTTCCCGGTCCTTCGGCTGTCGAATATTATTTCAGATACAATATTTCCACTTTTTCCCTCACAATAACAACTTATTGTAAATTTAAATTAAAACTCATTAAATATCTCGCTTCATCAGAATGCGCATATTTTCTTCGTTTACTTGTTTTTAAGGCATATTCAATAAGGGTACCCTTGGTATTAAAGACAAATTTAGGCAAATTGGGCGGAGCGGCCACCTCTACATGTAAATCGTAATTCATCGCTGCCACGTCCAGAGCATACCGTTGGCACGTCGAACAATAATTCTGATGATCGAATACCTTCCTAGTTACGAACTTTTCTGTATTCGTATTCGATCCTAAATGTTCCTTCATGTATTATATTTTTGTTGTTGGTTTTTCATCAGTAATTAGACGACTTCAGACGATAGTTTTGCCCCGGAAGATCAATTTTGATTTCCATTAAAATCCTAAAATAGAACATCAATACAAGTAGGTGCTACTTGTTCAGTGATAGACATAGCTGTAAAGGCGGTGATTTTTGGAGAATATTGTTACTTACGAGTATGTAAATAATCTGAACATCATATTCTTACTTACGTAAATAAACTGAACATCAACATTATTAACATCCTATCTCAGTCCACTTCTGGACATTGTCCTCCCCCAATGAGCGCCATCACGTCCTGCCCTCGGCTTGCCACTTTTAGCTTCTACCTGGAGCCTTTCCAACATGTTCATCCCACCTGAAAATGTACTTTTTGAGATAAAATATTTTCCATTATGTACATATCACTGTATTCGTATTCAAAATATTAATACACAACATCCCTATAGAATCCTACTTGCACAGAGTCACGCCATGTAAGGCGGCTGAGGAAACATCCGTCAGATCGCCACCAACGATAAGTAACAACGTATGAAGTGATATACAATGTTTATGTGAAATATACCACATAATATTTACATAGTTAAATATATTATTTCACGAGTCACTTAATTTAACGTTACCGTGGTTTCGCACTGTCGCAAAGTATTATAGACTATAAAAAATCAGTAGACAACCTATTTTGTATTTTATTATTTAATACATAAATAAATTGAGCTTCACAACAGAGTGAAGATCTTCCAGTTTGAGATATTTAGGTTACTTTAAGCTATACTATAGTAGATGTAAGGTCATGTACATATATATATTACATTAATTTATTTTATTTATTTATTCATTTTGTCACACCTTATGCTAAGGGATACAAGGGCGTACTTAATGCCTAGTGGCATTCTCTTCCAGTCAACCCTGGGTGATGGAGAGAGCATACATAGCATAGTGACAATAATAATTGTAACAGTTTATTAAGTTGATAAAATATGTCTCTTTACTTATTTTTCTGACTCCAACCTACAGAGGTACCTAGGTGAAAAATAGCAGAATAAAAAGAAAAAAAAAACGTAACAGCACGCCTGTGATCCCCGAAGGGGTAGGCAGAGGAGTATACTAAACTCCCACGTTTCACCAGTTACGTTTAAGTCCCATGGAATACGTGGTGAGCCAATAGGCTCAGTTGGTATATGGCAATAGCCATACACCGGGCACGATTCCAGACTCCGAGTTACTACTAGAAATTCTAAATTAGAAAAATTCAATAACACCCGACCCGGGATTTGAACCCAGGATCTCTCGATCCGCAGTCGCGCTTGCAACCACTCGACCAACGAGGCAGTCAATACCAATATAAAGAATCAGCATTTAAATGGTGGGCAAATAAATGAAAGTTTTGTAATCTAATACCACCAGCTCTAAATTAGTTTGTGGTGTTTTCAATTAATTATTATTGTTTAGAGCGCTGACCTTTCAGAACTAAGTAAAACTAGCTATATTAAGTTAAATACTCGATATAAACATTGTCGATATAAATATACATATACATTTAGGTATCTTCTTTTTCTTTTTATCTATTTTCAGGAATAAGATATACATAAAATGGTCTTAAAATCGATAGCAATGTCCAACTTATTCTAACTTTGCGCATGCAAAAATTTAATTTACATTAATCACAATAATAATAATTTAATAATAAGAATAATCACAAGGATAATTTTAAATAATCGCTCCATACTAATAAATATTGAGAATGCTAATATTGAAATGTGAAACGTAAAATAGTTCATGGTGATTCTATTTTATAACTGTCAAAATCCTCTAAGCATATTAACCGTAAAGTCACCAGTCACAATAAATTGTCGCTACTACATATTCAAATACCATATGAACAATCGCGTGGGAACAATAGACAAAAGAAAGAAAATGAAATGTGAAAAAAAAAACAGGAAAAACATAATGTACTGATTGTAGACTCAAACCTTACATTGTGTGTTCGATAGAAACCGTTCAAAAATATAACTACGGTTGTACCCACGCAATGGTTTCAACTCCTTTATACGTAATGACATCTAAATCGAAATATATTTTTTGACTCGATTTATTTATTTTTTATTTGAAAAGCTGTCATCAGTGAAAAAAATGCTTATTTTAGAAATTATGCAAGTATAACTTTTTATGGTGTAAAATCGTGGCTAGAGTTCTTCTGTATAGGAATCGGACCTAATGTATGTTTACACGTATGTAACTAAACAACATATATCTCGCATTGCTTCCGGGTTAAACTGGATTTATAAGCAATATATAAGTAAGAACAAGAGAAGCTTCTTATGGTACTAGACCAACTTAAGGGCTAATGTTTTCAGAACCTCGATCATATTTGCTGTTAACCATAGTCCTATCTGATGTTATACGTATTTATTAGTGAAAACCATGATATGCCATAAGGCGAAAGCGATACCTATTTTTAATAAACAATCCAACTCGTACACATATTAAAACCGTGTACACGACTAATCGCCTGACGTTGAGCTACAAAAACTCTCGCAATAAATATCATAATTGAACAAGCGTTCATTATTGTGAAATACATCGCTAATACACCATAGAGCACAAGTCTCTGTAACGTGACACTCATCCAAAATAAATCACGTGACACTTGTCATGGACGTCCCGTAACTTGTAAGTTATGCGGCGATCGCGTGCGGGGCGGGAGAGTTATGGGGGATGGGAATGAAATGACCGTTGTTTGATACGAGCTAATGTTGTTATTAAATAACGAATTAGGGATAATCTTAATTAGTAATATCGAAAATGACACAGAAATTATACTACTTAGACACGCCTAAATGTTCTGGCTGCCGATGTGGAACATCGTAGGTGATGTGAGAAGTCCTGCTTTGTAATTCCCAAAAAAATTTGGTCATAGGCAAAGAACCCCTAGCGGAAGTCATTTCAGCTGTATCTATTGTTTTGGTCTTGATGCATATATTTAATTCTAAATGTGTCTATGCGTATTTATAATATATTTATTAACGTAATTATTAACAAAGGACTAAAAATATAACGCTTAATGCAAGAAAAGAACCGATCTGAAGACGGTTCATTAACTGCCGTCGCTTCAGACGCAGTAACAGAAGAGGCAACGGGAATGAGTAATTGATTCAGAGATGATTCAGATGAGATATACGAGTGGGAGTGCGGTCCGCTGTAAGACTCGTATTTGTCGCTTCGTATTCACGACTATGCAAATGTAAACGCGATCTCGCCTTGATTATACAGCTTATTGCTATGTGTGAAGGCTGAGGCGGTAAATAGATTTCCGTGGATAGAACGCGGCAAATCAAATTAGGTTTCACACCAAGCGGTGATGTTTTAATTAGTGTCCGACCTAAAACAGATTTTGAGTGGGACCCAAAAACATTATCGAAACTTATACATGTAACTCCATTAAAAGTTAATAAAACAACAGTTTTGCCCTAAAATTGTTTTCTTCTCTAGCTTTGTAGCGATTGTAGCGATTTTTTGATGTAATTGTTCTTAGTATGTTTGGAAAAGTTTTTTGGAATTTTTTAACCCGTCCTCCACCTAGATGAAGGGCGCTATTGCTGGTTTGTGCTAGATATCCACAGAGGTAGTTTACGCGCGCGGACATTACCAGAGTGAACCTTGGATGGAAAATTCCACCATTAGCTGTGCTGATTGTCCACACAAACAATAATAATTGTCCCTGGATCTTTAT
>DWME01007900.1:0-12183 GCA_018244795.1 Parelbella ahira ahira
GCTTAATATTTTCTTTCAACAATATTGGAGTATATCAAATGCTTAGAACTGACTTTTCAAGGAATTGGATACCTATATGTGATCCACTATCAGACTTCATTATGAAATTCACTAGTTGTATTTATAGTAATTGTTTATAAACACCGAGAAATCATAAAAACATAAAATCACTTTACGAGGTTTCGTTTATTGCATTGTCTTCATGAAACACGGATCTAAACTCGTCAGTCACTTGTCCGAGCGCACAATGATCTCGCTGATAATCTCGCGCCACTCTGAATGATATATCCATTCTAATATATTTCGTTTTCTTTTCTAATTGTACTTGTGACTTAGTTACTCTATACGTATCTGTTAAGGTTATCAATGCTTGTGTTGAGAGTAACGCTTGTGGAATTTAATAACTGTGGAGCATTGACATTGGAACCAGATAGACTTGAATCGCGACATTTTTGTACGTGTTTTTTTAACTTGTCAATTGATTGACTAAATAATAAAGAAACTCACATCATAGACTGTGGGCAGATAACTAGAAAAAATCTTCTGGATATAGTTTGAATAAATAATAATATATGTTTCCACTGCACCAGCTCTTTCATACAGTGCAAACAAACAAACTCCTCTGTACTAAATATATTTCTTTTGTATTAATTACTACATAATATATGCACCATCATTTTAAAGACTACTATGATATCAACAAATATTAAATATAATAGGCAATATTGATCTATCATATGAGATCACCTGTAGGTTACAGTGATTCCCTTAGTGTGTAATATGGAGTTGATGGCATTAATAGAATATGAGATTATAATAATGGTAAATTTTATTTTAAAATAAAAGACAAATCATGCATCAAGAATGTAATAATCTTTTCCATTCCTGTATTTGAGAATTCAGGAGTTTATCTTTCCTTTTGTTTACCTTATCGAACTCCTTTTTTTTTTTAGTGTTTCTGACAACATTTAAAACCATAATTCTTTGTATGGTTGGTAAAATTTTTGCACATTGTTTTTCCAAAATCTCCATGACATTTGAGATACATTCCACGCTCATGGCACCCGTTTGTGTAACATCTGATATTTGCTGCAGTTCATGTAGCATTGACAAGGTGATGATTCCGTGGTCAGCACCTTCAGTGCTTGGTGTTATTAAAGCTACATATTCTTCAGCTTCTGTTGGGTCCACAAATACATTGTTATTGATGACTGCTACCGAACAAGCCGTGATTGTATCGTACATGGGTACCACAGCATCTACTAAGGCCAAACCTGCAGCATTAACGGCAGCAGCCAGACATGATCCATCATGTTCCAAGATCATCACAAATATGTCTATCTGAAACAGACATAATATTCCATTTTTTAAAATGTAATTAATAAGGCTAAGTAATTCCCTAAGTTGTGTAAAGTCGGCTAACCCACACTTGGCCAGCATAGCAGACTGTGGCCTTATTCCTCTCGGTCTGAGAGGAGACCTGTGCTCAACCATGAAATGTTAAAAGGATCAGAAAAACACTAATAACATTTTTCTTTTATTAATATAACAATAATCCATCTATAAATCTTTTTCTCATTAACCTGCAGTATATTACAAACACACACACTAACAGCCCGTCATGATTCACTGCTGGACATAGGCCCACAACTGAACTCAATCTTGATCCTGAACTTCTGCAGGGGACCTAAACAGACCTGATCACGATATCACAGAATCCATCATGATGGTGAGAATTTGTGTATTTTATTGATATTGGATATTTTGAACACATTTACAAAATTTCTTTTAATAATGCAATAATATGAAACTTGATGGTGAAATAAGTTGACTAAGTACAATAACAACTGACAATACACACAGTAAAACACTGTAACAGTGTAACAGCACTAATTTTTCATCTGTTATTTTATTCCAAGTCATCATCATCATGAGAGCATGAGAGCCGGGGTCTCCACTCCAGAACTCACCTACTCCACCAGTTGTCAGTTCTTCGGCAGATATGCCCAGCCCATTGCCACTTCAGCGAGTAATCCTTTGAGCTATTCCAAGTGTACATTGAACAATTAAAATATGATAATATTCACCTGATAATTTGGAAACATTTGCCTACAAACAGCTGGTTCTAAAGTCTTCTTTAAAGCTGCCGATAAAGCTTTTTCCTCCGCATCAGGCACATAAGGACGCCTTTTTCGGGGACATGAAAATGGCGCGAATTTCACTTCTACGTAAAGTTCGCCAATTTGACTGAAAATAAGTTTAATATTATTACAAATTCATATTTACCATTCTAAATAAAAGCAGTAAAAATATATAAACTCACCTAAACTCATTCTGATGTGGTATTTCTCGGGGATCAAAAACAGAACACACCACTTTAGTTTTATTCAATTCTATGTATGAAGATCCCTTTGCTTGTGAAATAGTTTCTGCTCTGCCAACTGAAAATTTAATATCCATTTAATTACAGCACACATATTGTTCAAAATGGAGTTCACAAATTAATTAAATACATGCAAAACCTACACAAACTTCTCGCTTCGTCCAACGCGCGCCCATCTTGTCGTAGGCCATTTTCATTGAAAAGAGCCTTATAAAGTTTATCTTTTGATCTTATACAGTTTTTGGTGTAATGTTTGTACGACTGGCTGCACTCTGGTCCATTAAATCTTCGAAAATCCTGAGGCATATTAATTCTTTCAGGTTAACTTGAGGCAATTGACAACTACTATTTTAATTACAAAACGTTACGTAGTGTATTTTTATCACACGCCGTTATCATATTAAAACAAAGGGATTTTTGAATACACATCTTAGTGCTTACACCTGTAAATAATTATGAATAATGTATGTACGAAATTCTTAATAATATCTTGATCATGTCATTAAAACAATCATAGAAATAAAATTAATTATGATCGTAGTAATGATTTAATTAACATTACTAACTTTTAATTTTTGTCGTGCAAGTTTCAATATATATATGTACATAGATAGCTATTTTAATTAATTTCGTTACTGTCTGCGAAGACAAGCTGTCAAACATTTGATGGCATCAGAAAGCCAGTAGGAATCTGTCAAGTCAATTGTCAGTGTCAGTTACAATTTATAAAATAAGAGGATTGAAACGAAAATGTGATTATCGCATCAACTCTGCACTTATTTTATTAGTAATGTGTTAAACTTTAACTTGATTATCAATTGGCAAGTTGAATATTAATCGCAGTGTTAAATGTAAGTACATCTTGAATGGTGGGTTGGCATTGACTGTGACCATTCACATTACAGTACCGGTGACGTTTCATGGTCTGCACTAAAAAACTAATTAATTTCATAGTTTCTTACTTTCATGGATTAAATGTCGTCTCCAGCATCTGATGGACCCTTAATTACGCTTTGAATAGGTTCAGAATAGTGGCTTTTTATTTAAATATGGATTTAATAATTGACTATTACTTTACTGTCACTATCATCGCCACTCATACATTAGTGTTTGATTTGCATGTATATTTATTACTAGAACACCACTTCTTATCTATCTATTGATAACTTTTGAGATACATGCCTTGGGACTTATATTATTCTATTAATAAAAGTATATATAGCATGTTAATTGCACTTACTCTTGAAATATATAACTAGATTCATTATTTAATGACTATGATACTCCAATTTTAGTTATCAAGCACTGGTCATTACTAGGAGACCCAAAGGTCACATTGGTCACATTCTCACACCTATAAAAAAAAATCCAGGCTAGTCACTTCAACCTCTTCCCTATTTCTATACCATACAGAAATGGTATATTTTAACTACCACAACATTGCTTAAGTTACAAGTTTATGTCAGTACATACATTGACTGTTCATCACACTAAATTCTTATTAAACACAGTAATTTGTACTCTATATTTTCATATGCTGTTACAAACTTTTGTCAAGCTTATTTCTCTAATCACACACATACCTTGCTGCATGTATTTATATTAATCAGTTATATATTAATTAATGTACATGTAACTGTCTTTAGTATTATTAATAAAGTAATGCTTCTAACATTTTGAACTGTTCCTCGTGTCAGTTCCAGGTTCAAGATGCTGCGATTGAGGACTGTTATCTTGGCTGTGGCAGTGTTTGTAGCGACATGGATCCTCTCGGCTGCAGAGGGACAAGCACCATTGCCGCCTTCGTCATCAGCTACCACAGAGGTATGTGTTAAATGGAGTTTACAACAGATATATTGGACATCTCAAGTCATTGTTCTCAAGTGTAAGTTAAGATTGTAGTTTTCTTTTGAATCAGTAATGTATATTTCCAATACTTTACTACAGACAATTTGCAATGGGATCTGTATACAATATCATTCTATGTCTAAGCACCATGCTGCCAAGTCAGAAGTTATTGGAGACAAGTTTTTACAGGCCCAGAAATATTGAAAGGTTTGTGTGGTAGATGATATAAAAAAAAATTTTAAAAAATTTGAAAACCAAACGAATGGTTTATTTAATTAAATTGAACCGTTCCTTTTTTTCTTGGACATATTGTTGTGATTTAAATTTATTGAAAATACAACATATATATATATATATAGGGACATTTACAAATGCTACTTTTATATTGTTTTTATATGGTACTAGTTAATATTCCATTTCCAAGCTATTAAGTGGAAGCCAATTACCTCCTTGCCAAGGATAATTTAGATAAAATGATATAATGACGTAAAAAAACAATAGTAAAAAAAAAACTAACACAGCTACAACTTTTTGAAATTGGAAAATAAACTACAAGTTGAAAATGATTAGTTTATATAGAAACCAATATGTATAAGTACAACTAAGTAACATACACAAATAATCTACAAGTGAGAAATGATTAATATATTTCAGTAGTTATTACAATCTATATTTACCCACAATACAGTCAGTAACCTTCAATTTTAGGACAGTATTATCATAAAACTCTGTGACCATTCTATCAACAGGGGAATGATTGATACAGTTTTCATTTATGAATGTCATATGTTACATATGGATATGTCTAAGATAGTAGCCATATGTTATGTTAAAAAACTCCTTTTGTACTACCTAATTTTTTTAAATATATACAAGCAATCAATATTACTGGTGTTGTTTATTTTGAATTTAATATTGCTGCGGATCAACATATACTTATACCGACATATAGGCATACATATTTTCCACAAGGGGCAATCAGGGTCATCTAAGGATTTCTGAGAACCATAATTTTGGCAAACTTCTATCCATACTTATACAGTTTGGGATAATTTAAATTTGGTAAATTTATGCAGACTCTTTATAACTGCAAATTCCTTATTATATAATTGATTTTTATTTTATTGAATATAATCTTCTGAAGTGCGTAAGGATTATTTGCCGTTGTGAAAATGTTATCGTTCCATATTTTCCACTCCAAGAGTTTCAAATCAACCGGCAAGTAAAGTATAAAGAATTGAATTAGAAACAGTCAACAATATTGTGCACGACCTTAAAGGAAATAATGCATTTTATATTTTTGTATTAATTTACTTGGCCTGACCTTGAGGTGTTCATCTTTGTCTTGTTGTACTAAGGACGCAAATATTTAAAAGTGTTATTATTAAATGATAAAGCAACTAGCGGTGTCATGTGACTGAATGTCTATGTATAAGCATTTTTCTCTAACAGGGAGTATTCAAAACCAAGATTTGGATTAATAGGACATTTATTCCATTATGTCAGCATTCATTTTGTTCGTTTTTAAATTTATGTTAGTAAAATATAAATGTTGATGTTCATATAGTACAATTATACAACAGTGTGGAGGAAAAGGGAAGATCTCCCGCCAGGCGGTGTCGCTGCTTGGGGACCGCGGTCTGAATGTTAACTTCGAATCTTGTATATATACTGAGATTCTATGGAACTTCGATAGCGCGTTTCAGGATGCGTCCACTGATTGTCAAGTCTCAGTGTGACGCATGTGACGTAGTCTATTGTTTACTATACTCAGTGCTCGTGGTGTTATGCGTGGTCAGCATTTTCCATGTGAGGCGCGCGCTCATATTACTGTAGGTAGCGCGCCGCTACAACAGTAACAATCAGTTATGCCAACTAACAGTAGTACTTTATTTCTTAACGTCGAATTTTCATAGCTTTTAAATGTAGCGTCAGCGCATTGTAGGCAGATTTATCGGGTTATACAAATTTTTCTTGATGTCCATGTACATCAGACTTGAATTTTCACACCAGAAATAGTCATAGAATATTTTACTATAATATGTAATATTTGTAATACACGAAGAGGTAGCCAGACGAGTGAAATATTCACCATTTTCACTAAACATATGCATTTCTCATACATAGGTTACACAGGTAATTTGAAATTCAGATACAAAACAATTGTTTATTAAACAAATGGTTTTGCTTAGTGGAAGTCAACCCATTAATCCGGATCGACAGTCATGGTTACATCGTTTGAACTAGTAAAGCAGTCAAAGTGAAATTTAATAAAACCTTATTGCTAACTAAACCCCCTGGCCTTTAGTTATCGAGGGACCTGTTCCTTTCAAGGTAGGCAGAGTACACAAAATGCCAAACACATATATCTCTATCCTTGCAGATTTGCTTTGCTTCTTCCACATTCATCACTCCTCTTCATACTTGCATACTGGTTTCTGAGACTTCTAACTACTCCATCAGTCAGAACTCGACCTATTTTATCGAGTTAGGTTAACTTTCATCACAATTACATTGAGAATTGTTTTATTTAATTAAACTTTTGACATATATTTGTAATATAATTAATTTCATCATTAACACTTTAATAATCTCCCCGCGGGTCTCCTTCCAGGATGACAAGAGTATGGACATAGCCTGCCACGCCAAGTGAGCGTTGACAGACCCCTCACTCCTTGGAGAATATTATGGAGAACTATAAACTGGGCAGGTTTACTTATAATGTTTTGCACTGTTATAGAATGCGATTTAGATCTTAAAACACACAACATTTTAATGTGTAAAATAAAGGGCTGCACGCCAGCATTATTGGGATTAGGCGTTATTTCAATGAAACTCACCTTAGAGTTCTTTATGATCACGATATTTTTTATTGAGCACAATTGACATTACACATCATATTTGAAATAGAAGAAGGAACAAAACCATGCCTCTAGTGGCAAAAAACGAATACTTTATTCATATGTTTATGAAGACAACCCATGTACTACCTTATAAATTTATAATTATTCAACAAGAATTAAAACCCATGATCTCCAGAGTGAGAGTTTGGATCCTAAATAACTGGGCTATCACAGCTTAGTTGAAGAGTGTTTCGCCTACTTGGAAGTGCTGTGTCACTGTGATGCTTAATTTGCTACATAACTGGTGTCATGTGATAAACCAAGGAGCTGACAGTTACTTCTAAAATTAAATCATATGTCTAGATTGGCCTGTTAGTTTAGCGCTAGTGAACCAGATGGTCGAGCCGAGTGTTGTGGGTTTGAATGATACAGCAATTATAAGGTTTTTTGTTGACTACATTGGCCATAAGGCTTTTATAGGAAACTTAACGTATGTATTTCGAGCAACGCCCCAAATTGAGATTTAAACTTGACAAGTGACGCCCTCTGTTATTAGAGTAGAAAACACTTTGGAGTTGCCATCTTGTCAGTTGAAACTCGAATTCAATTCTACTATGCCTCTCTCAAACTTGCCTCAGTTTCTTTTAATATTTACTTATTTATTCCATTTATATATAATTTAAAACGATAATACCAGTTACTTTAATTAATAACATGAAATAGAAAAAACATAAAAATATCATGAAAACAGAAACACTACTTCACTACCATAAACTGGTGAAACCTTAATAATCAACAGAGCCAAAAGTAAGTAATGAAAATTGGAATTTGAAAGAAAAGGATTTGTGTTCAATTTAGATATGAGCAATGTTTATATAGTGTTTTTATCCTTGCTAGTGGTTCAGACAGTTTTTTATTTATTTTATTTGTGACCAATGAGTATAAATTATTATTTGTATGACTTTTGATGGTATGAACGTAAATAATTATCTTTTTAGTAATAATAATAATCTTTTTTCTAATATTTGATTTTATATATTATATGTATTTATAAGTAACATTATAAGCTTTAGCTTTTTGCTGTCCTTCTCTCACTACTTTATACGTGCGATGTAAAAGGGAGTGAGAACATTTCTCCTCACGTATGTTAATAAATTAAAAATAATATACAACAATCTATGTATGTACTCTGTACGGGTGTACAATACATTTTACTAACATTCTTTTTAAATTAAATATCACATTTGCAGTCTTGTGAAAAAAATTACGGTAGTCATCGCTACTATTTTGCAGAGATTGATAAGATGAACAGTGGACAAACGTTTTAGTAACTGCACACATTGCTTATCACGGTTTTAAATACATGACGCATGTTACTGTTTTATTTTGTGTTGCAAAATAAATAAAACGAGTCAAACATGCAGACACCCACGCAATGTGAATCACTATGCAACGATAACTAAGGGTTTGTGTGTGAAAGAATGTGTGAATGCGTGTGTGCAGCTTCTCCCGTTAGGTTCTTCCCCTCACATCTTGGTGGGAGATACTCAGATGTATTGTGTTATTTATTTAAAATGTACCATTAATGTCAAGTATATTTTCATAGAAATTGTAAAACAGTTATAGAACAATTTTTTAATTCGGTTCAGACGGATGAAATTTAATAAAATGTAAAGGAAAGAACTTTCCAGTTAATACATATGGCTATGTATCTACCATTATTGAATTTAGTGTTCAGAGGTACATATTCACTTGTCGGATATAGGCCTAGTTTGGCCATTTATCAAGAACTTAACTAATGTTATTGTGCCCCCAGTTCACAAGCGCATTGAAAATGTTCGGCGTTATAGATAAAGCGTCAGCAAGGTGTATTCGTCGTTCCACTGTTGGACACAGGTCTACTCCTGATTGGAAGGTCGAAGGAACTTGAGATACACTGGTTGCTAAGCATTTGAATTTTCGATCGTATAAGTTGGTAAACAAACTTTTATGCGACCGAGTAATCACTGTGGCGTTTTTGTCCTTTGGTATGTGTATAGCTATAAACCATTAATATATCATCACGCCTATATTTCGGCATGTAGGCTTAGAGTATAGTATTCCAACTTTTCACTAGTTATGTTATACATGCCAACATGGAATATGGAGTAAGCCTACTACCATCCATCGGTCACAAACGCAGACTTGATGACTGGGATTTCCAAGTTAGAAAAACCTATAATACTTAGTCGAACTACCTCTGTGAAGAGTCTTAAGACCAAAATGTCCTTGTACAGTACCTAGTAACTACAAACTTTTGCAATATAGTTGTATGTTTAATGTATTTAGTATTGCATTGTGTCTTATTCTATGGTGGTTTTATTATGCATTTTTTTTGTTCGGTTTGTGTAGGACTTCCCCGAACAGGCAAACGTCACCTCTCAATGCATTCTATGAATAGTAATAAATATCAAGGTAGTATACGTGATAAAAAAATAACAATGGCTAACCAAAAATGTCATATGTAAATACTTTAGATGTGAGAAATGTTATTATAACATTTGATCTATATGATGTTATATTAGGTGAAAAATGGCAAGCTGTCCTTCTGGTCTTAGTTGGCCACTGCTGTCTGTTCCCTCCCATCTACATTTGACACTCCTATTATATCTACATAACCTAAGTAAGATACAATTTTTGAGAGTAGTTGAATCAAATGGATACTGGTCTATTAAAAAAAACAACTAAAAATAACTAATGACGCAAAAGATTTTTCAAACACGTTAAACGCTAATTTTGTTTAAATTTATTAAAATTCCATCCCTAGAGAAGCAAAAACTAGTGGGACATTCTTTTGAGAATTACTGAAGTTCTAACACGACGAAAAGGCGGGAAATTCTAAGTATTGTTATATAATCTCAATAATGAATACGATGAATAAAATACCGGTCGCAAAATGTATAGCATACCGCGAAACCATTAGTTATGGAGGATAAAATATTTTTATAGTTATGTTAAATGACATGAAATTCAATAAAACAAAAGTTTAAGGTCCCGAGTAAAGATTTATAGAATTAGTGTACTCTGTACTCTGACATAAAAAACTCATTAACGTTCATATTTTAAATTTTATGAATTACATGACGGCTTGTTTCATCCTGTATAGTATAAAATAACTGATATATAATATAATATTTCATTTTTTTATTGTTATTAAACATCTTCAAAATGTTTTTCATCTGTCAAATTGTGTTGTCCTACTCACGTTTCCCGCCCACTGTCGCAGACGGTTACATATCTAAATGATTTTATATTATAAAAATTTGTTTCTTCAAGGTCATATCGTATTGTGTCTAGTAATATTTTCCATTGCCATTTATGACCGTTCACCGCTACTTTTCCCACGCAGAGGTTTATCAACTTGTTTTACAGACGGCCAAATATCTGAAATATTTTAAATAATACATTTAATTATTTATCCTCGGTTTTCTATTTATGTTTTCATGGCACCCACGATTCAAGGAATTAGAGTGTGGTTTTTTCACTGAAGAAAATTAGGTATATAAAAAAGATGCAAAAAACGGCCTTGGAGTACCAGCACTCGGGCCATCCCCGGCTCATGCTGGTTTGCTGCACAAAGGCTTTGTTGTGACTCACGGTGAACTCATACAGTTGGAGTTGGAGGCTTCGGTTCTTGTGTCGTTGATCTCCCGTTCCTCCAGTGTTATCAGTTACTTTTATCGCTTGCTACGTATCATTTCTTTATTTTTGTTACAGTAGGTACACTCTTTGTTGTTTATTAAAAATTATTCGCCCTCCCCTGATCGAGCGATTGAAGCCTTGACTACTGATCGACACGTTTCAGGTTCGATTCACGGGTTGTGCAAAGTAGTTATTAACTATTTAGTTTTTCTAATTTTAAATTCCGAATGGTAGAATGGAGCCTGTGTTTTTGCCCAGTATATGGCAATAAGCTCCAATCAAATTCCATACATCCTGGGATACGTCCCATTACTGGTGTTCCATGTTATACATTAAATAAGCTGTGATTTGTGGTTGTGAACTCCTCTACTCCTTCGGGTTTATACAGGCGGGATCTTATAAAAAACTTATTCTCGTCAATTTAAAGAAATATTCAGTTATTAGCTTCATAATTGAAATATGGTTTTCAACGTTTTATGTTGATCGGTTAGATCCGTATTGGAGCGATGCCATATTTAAAATCAACTGCTCATGAGTCATGATGGTATACGTGAAGTTAATAGACACATCAAAGTCTAGACGGGATGCGTTGAAAATAGCCACTTTCCTTCAAGATGATTTGAATCATATGCTGTCCAGATGTAGAGATCTATCCTAAAATCAATAAACAATGTGAAAAATATATGTTTAGATTCATTTACTTTTGGATTTTGTATTATTTCGTATCTCAGTATTTTAAATACGCGATATTATTTTACACAATCTAGTACAATATCACAAGCATAACGAACTGACAGTTGTTTAATTATTTGCAAACTTCTAACATTTTTAAAAATATAAACGAGGATAAATTGAAGTGACAGTAAACTAACTCGCGTGACGAATGGATTAACAGTGTAGCCATGATCGTGTCCCACTTTCGATCTTCTTGCGTTTGACCCTTGACTAAACGTAGGTACCCGTAGTTATAATCGGAGCTAATTAATTACAGGTTTCAATAATTATAGAATTGCTTGTATATTTTTTATACTATTATTAGTATGGGAGTTGTGGAATCGGACGATTCAGATCTACACGTACCTATCTATATACTTTGATGAAAACAGAAACGACATTAAATAGAAAGTCAAGAGTTCGTTTAATAGACGAACGTATATGAGACTAATATGACTATAAATCGCTGGTCGAGCGGTTGCAAGCACGATGTCGATAGGGAGGTCCTGGTTCCCAACATTTCCCTTCATTGCTCTGCTCCTATTGATTGTAGCATGATGAAAAGTATGCTATAACCAGCTTAGGAGTATGAAAAATAATTGTACAAAGTTTCGTTAAAATCCGTCGAGTAGTTTTTTTTCTATAACGGTTATACAGACAGACAGACAGACAGACAAAAATTTTACTGATTGCATTTTTGGCATCAGTATCGAT
>DWME01007901.1:0-12183 GCA_018244795.1 Parelbella ahira ahira
CGACGAGCCTTCCGACGGTAATGCCCCGCCGTTTGCGCGCATTCCGTCTGAACAGAGAATGTCGAAGGAGAAACAGAAGTTTTTCAGATTCTCAGCTTTCAATCTCGTCAAGCGGCGCCGCTGTAGAGGCTCGTCGAGCGAGTGGGAGGGCTGGGAGCGCGCCAAGTGGCGCGGCGTGCGCGTCACGCGCGTGCAGCGCCTTGAGCTGCACCTCGAGCGCCGCACCGCCTCGCTCTCTGACAACTCCTCTGTCGAATCCGACGAGCGGCCCTCCCCTTGCCGCCTGCCGCTGCCCGCCTACGCTCCCTCTCGCTCGCCGTCACCTTTGCCTCCACACTCACCGTCACCCTCACCATCGCCCACTCCATCACTGTCACCTTCGCCCTCGCCTTCACCGTCGCCGTCGCCATCGTCGCCGCCGCGCGTGCCCTCGCCCGTACCGCCACCGCCGCCGGCCCCCACGCAAATTTCGAGTGTGTTCGAGCGTCTAGCATTCGACACAGCCCCGGACGGGACGTGGGGCTTCGCAGCTGAAGCGCAAAAACATGCTAGAGTCGAACCTCGTGCAGAGACGCCGCCGGTGAAACGGCAGGAACCGTCGACTCAGACTGAGAGGAGACATCGACGCAGAAGTAAATGCGGTGACAGACTACTGACTACGCTATTCGATGGCCTCTCCGAGTTCTATTCGGTACGGACTGCTTCACGATCGCAATCGCGGCATCGTTCGAGAGTTAACGAGAGACAGCGAGATCGGGAGGAGGAGGCGGAAAAGGATCGACAGGTATTGAAGGAGACGAGAAGTACATTTAAGCGGTATCAGGCCTCGTTGCGGCAAGAAGGACCCCGCGAAAGGAGTCAATCCCGCTTGGGAGAAATGGCGAGACCGGATCGTTCCCGGGAGCACCGCGCGGCCAGCGAGGCTCGCGAGACGGAGAACGCGGCGGCGCCGGGCCCGAGCGCGTCGCAGCTGGTGAGGCTGGCGGCGGCGGCGGGCGCGGTGGGCGCGGCGGACGCGGATAAACTGTACCGCGGGTTAGCGCTGGCGGCGCGCCACTCCGCCGTCTCGAGGCCGGCCACCAATCAGACGGGTAAGAACGGTTCGTGAGGTGCGGTGAAAGTGTCGTGGTGGATCTGACCGTCTCGCTCGCTCTGATTGATGGCCGGCGCTCACTGTCTCTCTCTCGCGAGTTCCGTTTCCCCCGAATTCTCTGTTCGGACCGGGTGAGTGCTATCGGCCCGTACGCCGCTTCGCTTCTCTTGTTCGGACCCCGAGCGCCGATGACAAAACATTAATTTGTTATTCGGGTTTCGGCAGTATCCACACATGCACTTTCGCTCGCGCTTCTCTACGTCGAAGCGTGACTCGTTATCGTTATGCCTGCTTGATGTGTGCGTGTCCCTTTTTATTGTATTTCCCTTTTCCTTTTTTATTTACTTAATTTAAACTATAATTTTTCAGCGTTATCTTAATTAGCACTAATATGGAAGGTGAAAATGTAAGCCGGTGCTGGCAGGTTTGTAAGAGAAAAGGTGACTACTGGATTTTTGTGAATTTACTGAATGTTAATTAAAAAGCATAAATTCGCATTGATCAATAGTTAGAAACCACTTTCCATCTTAGTGGTTTTTGTTCAAATAACTATCTTTTTTATCAATTTTTTTTTGTTTATATCTCATTCATTTTTTTATTGTTTTTAATCATTGTTGCAACATGTATTTAGCACTGACTTTTGTAACCTTTTTGTTGGTAGTATATTATTTTGTGTTATTTTTTTCTTTTTTTTCTTCCTATGTTACCTACCAACGCATTCATTATCATTGCTGGGCCTTAACGCAGTGAGGAACTGCACGGTCGGTCATTACTAAATAATTTACAGAGGGCAAGCGCTTGCCGCCGGGTGTGACTGAGGCGGACGCAGAGATGTTCGCTCAAGCGAGAGCGGCGGGGTCTTCGGTCTCATCAAGCACTACGTCCGGGCCATCCGAGGAGTCTACCGCAGTCCCCTCGGGAGCACTAGGACCAGCGCCCCCACCTCGCTGCCCTTCCGCCATAGAATTTGGTCAATGGGAGATCGAAACATGGTACTCAAGTCCGTTTCCTCAGGAGTATGCAAGGTGAGTCAATGTTTATAAATGTATTTATTCAATATGAGTATCATTTATAGAATCAATGAAAGGATACAAACAATTCTGACGTCAATTTTTTTTTCATTACAGGCTACCGAAGTTGTTCCTCTGTGAATTCTGCCTCAAATACGCGAAGAGTCGAGCGGTTTTAATGCGACACCTAGACAAGTGCCTCTGGCGACATCCGCCAGCCACTGAGATATATCGATGTGGAGACATATCTGTGTTTGAAGTGGACGGCAATGCCAACAAAATTTACTGTCAAAACCTTTGTCTGCTGGCAAAACTTTTCCTCGACCATAAGACACTTTATTATGACGTGGAGCCCTTTTTATTCTATGTCCTCACGATAAATGATAGCAAAGGGTGTCATTTAGTGGGATATTTCTCCAAAGAAAAACATTGTCAGCAGAAGTATAATGTATCCTGTATAATGACAATGCCTCAGTACCAGAGACAAGGCTTCGGGCGATTTCTCATCCATTTTAGTGAGTGGTGGAATTATTGTTATACTTTTTTTTAAGATTTTTTTTCCGTTTTAAACTTGTGTGAAAAAACAATGGGTGATTATCAATTTATCATTTACAGGTTATTTACTATCAAAGGAAGAAGGTCAACCGGGGACACCAGAAAAACCACTTTCAGATCTTGGAAGAGTCTCATATCATGCTTATTGGAAATCTGTAATTCTCGAATTTCTTCATGATCACAAAGATAAATCTTTTACATATGATGATATAGCTCATACCACTGGCATGCACATAAATGACATTGCAGTGACTTTTCAGTTACTAGGATTTGTTAGATATATACCAAATAATGACAGTATAAAGCTAGGTATCTGTGTCGACTGGAATAAAGTAGAAAATCACATCAGAAAGGTGAGAAGTAAACCTCGACTGGAAATCGATCCAGAATGTTTGAGATGGACACCGCTACTTGCACCTACTGTCAATCCGTTTAGATCGCCAGAAGACGGATCTGGTGATCAGGAGACTGATAATGACGAGGGTGACATAAGAACAGAAAGTGAAGACACTGGTACAGAGCCAGACACATCGGCGCCTAAAGGCGAGGTGGATGTAAATGAACGTAAGATAAATGAACATTCTGAGAAAGATGCTCTCGAACCCGCCCTTGAGGTAACGTCTTCAGGTCGAAGGCGGACGAGGCCACTCAAATATAGTGAGACTATGTATCAGACGACGCCAAATATTGGTGACAGTAATCGAAAAAGAAAGCGCGATGTTAACAGAAAGATCTCTGAAACAAATACCCATGATGATAAAAGCAAGGATGAAGAAACACCAAGAAGACAACGAAGCAAAAGTATTACTAGAAGATCATCAAGAATGGTTCACACTGATATCGGTGAGATTGCACCTCATAGAAATAGAAGACGAAGTGTTAAGGAACCAGCTTATGTGTCTGATAGTCAGGAAAGTCAAGAAAGTGTTGATACACGAATTGACAATTCTCTTGTAACTAATACAGTGACACCTAAGAGCAAGAGAAAAAGGCCTTGGAGAGGTCGACATACTAAACGACAAAAAGCAAACAAATCCGCAAATGTATCTTCCGATTTGCCAGTCGCAAAGAAAGCTAAAACTGGTAGTGATGACCTTGTTGGCTATAAGACTGATGATTCACTGGATCATGAGGCAGAAAAGTCTGTTTCTATTTCTAATGATGTGCAAAACCACACATCAAGTCCTAGTAAAGACAAAACAGCGCAGAAAAACAAAAACTCGGATGCAAGCTCAGAAGATTCATCAGGAGAGGCCGATGACGAAATGGACGTGGAAGAGGGAGAAGACAGAAGGAGTGTTGCTAGTAAGCCGGCCACGCCGCGACATATCGAAGAAAACAGTACAGATCATCACACTAGTGATATGGAATTGGATAGTATACATATGGACTCGCCGAAATCAATAGCAGAAAAAGATCAAGTTATAAATGAAACAAGCACCACTGAAAAAATTGAAAGTGATGCAGTTGCAGTTGAAAATAATTCAGAGGATGTAAATATGAGTTGTGATGATACAGAACCAAACACAGTGTCTAACGCGCAGCCAAGGTGTGAGAAAACGTCTGAGGTTAGAAATGGCGAAATAAAATCTCCACCAAAATCTATTCTTGATGATAAAGATACAATTGTTATATCTGAATCTGATGATAATAACAGCCAGAGTTGTCCTTTACCATCACCAAAGCCCAATAGCATAGCACCTGTTCCATCGACAAATGAAAACAAGCCAAAAGAAGTTGTAGAAAATGATAGCCCATCTAAAGTAATGCCTGTTGTTTCTACAGAAAACGCCCATATCGTCTTGGACGCTAAAGGTCAAGATGAAGTCAACACAGTTAGACCACCTGTAGAACTTATTGTACCCAAGATACACCAGATTGAAACGATAGTAGTTGAGGGCGAGTCCGACAACGCCAATTCGCCACAAACTGGCATATCGCCAAAGAAAAATGACTATACGTCTGTTATAAGTGAATCCCCTCGCCAAAAGAAATCACCAGAGAAATCAATTAGTGAAGTTGCCTCTGAACAGAAAAAATGTGAAATGAGGAAGGAAACTGTAATACAACATCAAGCAATAGACGAGACTAAATGTCCTGAGAAGAAATCTCCAAACAAGATTGAATGTATAATACAGAATCTAGATCCCAATAGAGATATTCCAAACATGATGAAGAAACCAGACCCGCCTAAACTGGACTCCTATACTGATACAGATAACAGAAATAAATTAATAAATGTGATAACTAGCAAGGAGAGTGAACTACCTTACAGAAGCGATACTGTTACTGCACGAAAGGATGAAATAGTTATTTCAAGAAGTATCATAGAGAATACCTTACAAAGTTATCAGAATGCCGTGAGTAATTCTATGACAATACAACCTATAAACTCTATACAACCTTCCTACCACAATAATAGGGCCAACATAACAAAAGAATCGCAAGCAGTACAGACTGACAAAATTCTAATTAAACCCAGTGAATCTAATCGTATAATTAACAACATACCAGACTCGACACCAGTGATTAGTAAGAGTACAACAAAGCTGGAAGTACCACATCCAATAACTTCGCCGGTAGTAACATCGGTTGTGCCCAAGATTCCTATTGTGAGTGACATAAGTTTTTTACCCCGGTGTCAAAGTGCTAACGCTGCCGTGAATTTGGGAATAGAAAGGGCTGATTTGGATCCAAACTTCACTAACAGTAACTTGCAAAATTCTTTGGCAAGTGCCATGAACATTATTCAGCCTAATTCACATGATCTCAAAAATGATCCCAATCAAAAACCAAGGGAAAAAAGTAAGCTTAGAGATGTCAGAGTAAATTCGGCTCACAGCAAGTTAGAGAAAACGGACAAGAAGTCTACAAAAAACGACACACCTAGGAGCACGCCAGAACCCAGAATGTTTTTTCCTGAACAAAACGCCAATGTCAGGAAGCCAGAGACATCCGTCCCCATAAATGTGATAAACACAGTTGCTGTTACAAGTAAAATGGATGCGAAAACAAATGAAGCACCAAAGAAACAAGATTTTTTTAAGAAAGAGAAAACTGCTGCCGGAAAGTGCGATTCCAAGAACACGTCCGTAAAACACGATAAGAGCTGTTCCACCCAATTGAACTTGAAGGCCGATCAGAGTGACAAAATGTTGTCTAAATTTAAATATGACAACGAGTTGGTACCGAAAGCCGATTATGCAATGAACCAAATCCCAAACTATCATACAACTCACGCGCAATATTCGCAATGGGCTCCTTGGGATACCACAAGGCTTCAAGGAACTTGGGACCATAATAGGTTTTTAGACATGAAGAGCAATGACAAAAATTATCTAGATAAACTCCAAGGTTTCAACTTACCACATTTGGACCAAATGCAAAAATCTCCCCAGAAGCTTCATCAGAAGGATTTTCATAATATTGCATATGGAGCACTTTCTAGTGGGATCTATGCGACTTCAGGGTTGGCACATTTCAAAGAAACGAAAGCTCCGACATCCAAGGCTTCGGAATGTTCCCAGAAGAGTGAGTGCAAGCCGGCGAAGCAATCTAAAACGACAACGGCGTGTCAAACTCAGTGCGAACCCAAGAAGTCCCAATCGCAGTCTCACAATGCTACCGAAGCTCAGATGAAGCAGATGATGCAAAGACAAGTGAAACAACAGGAGCAGCAGGTGGTCACTAGTTGTGCCGAATATCGGCAACAAAGTCCACAGATTCTGACGTCGCCTGGGTGTAAAACACAATACAACCAAAACGGACCCTGCAGTCAGGAGAAGACTGACATTGAGAAGAAGTCTCGGCAGTCGAAGAAAGAAGAGTCGCCTAAGGACAGTAGCAAGGAAGAGTTGTGCGAAGCGGTTAGTCCCGCTTTACAGTCCATGGGGGTATATACACCAGATTCCACCAGCAACTCTGTTCACTCTGTGCAGTATCCAGCCTGTGAGTTGGATGTTAGCCAGTTGGGGCTCGAATCTCCGACGAGTATAGGATCGGACCTGGCGTCCCCGTGCTCTATGATGCATATGCACCCGGTTCCGAGTCCACAGTACCCTCCCCACTCGTCGATACACATACCGTCCATTATGAGCCAACCAAATCAACCACCTAAGCAACAGAAGATCAATAATAGGAATAGGTGAGTTCATTTTGAATGTTTTTATTTAGAAAGTATTTGTTTCGTTTATATACTTTATAACCTTATATTTTCAGCAATTGCTGTACAGAAAAGAATGGTTGTAAAATTCGGTTCGAGAGTATAAGGAAGATGTTTCATGCACTTTTTGCTTGTGCTAAACTGTCGTATAATGCTAATGACAACATATTTACATATAAGACATGTAAAACCCAGCAGTAATCACGCGGGTGACGGAATGGTCCACAGTAACTCCTATTAGATGAATATAACGATATGGTGTGTACGTGCGCAGGAACACCGCCGGCAGCGCGCATAGTGGCGCGGCCGACAACAAGGCGTTGCGCGGCGCGGCCACGCCCCCCGCGCGCCACCGCGCCACGCCTCCCGCGCATCACGCCCATGGTAAGAGCTTCCTCATATGTGTCTCTGTCATATATATATAATGTAGAATTGCTATAGACCGCGGTTGTTAGATAGGACTGAATTTCATTTATGACGTTTGATTTAACCAATCATATATATTTTCAGATTTCATTTAGGTGAATTTTGGTTAAAACAATAAAATTGATCGGTTTTGTCCATGTTCAAAATAACAAGCTAACCAAATTACAAAATGAAATTATTTTTTTTGGTATTGTCTTGAGATTAAAGCACATATTTAAATTTATATAACTTTAAGTAAGGGATTTGGCGTTAGAATTATGAGTATCTAAGTAAAGTTATAAATGATCAGGTGGTGCGGTGATGCAAACGGGCGGGGCGGGAGGTGTCGGCGGCGCAGGCGGCAGCTACCAGGGCGGCTACCTGTCGTTCCAGCAGCAGCAGCAGTACCACGCGGGCTGGGCGCAGTCCTGCTCGCTGGCCAAGCTGCAGCAGATGGCGGAGGCGCCGCAGCACCCGCCGCACACTCCGCCGGCGCCGCAGGTAATGTAAACTATACGTAAATCATTGCATTGTCGTATTAGCGGAATATTTAAACCATATGTAGATTTAAATCGTTGATGGCATAAAGATGTTGATATTAATGTACAGGCTTTTTGTAAACGATAATATCAATGGAAGACAGTAGTACTGCTTCACCAAGTAGTGAAACTTAACAAGCAGTGCAGGAAGTAAGTAGTACAGCACTCTGGTGAGTGTAATGCCAAAACAGTGCTGCCGAGATTGCTTTTGACTCATAAATTCGATTGTAATGATCTGCAACTTTACACAGTCAGTGTTTACCGAAATTTTACAAAAGTTTCAATTCTATTTACTTGTTTAAAGTATCTTTAATTTGGTATTATGGCCTAGTAATAAAGCGGGCGCACATGTGCCGAAGTGTGTTTGAGATTTGTAAGTGTTATTGATTCTGATGTGTTCATTGTCAGTACGGGCAGCAGTCGGGCACGCCGCCGGCCGGCCACTACCACGCGGCCGCCGCCAAGTACTACGCGCCGGCGCACAACCAGCTCGAGTCGCCGCGCAATGCGCGCAACGCCACCAGTCAGTATACTCTCCGCCTTGCCGCCTCCCACTGCCATTCACATCGGCCACTGTCTTGATCCAGCGTCGGTGATGGGGTTCCTTCTAATTAGCGCACTTATGTTTAGTGGGTTTTAGATCAATAACCCTCACACTGGCCTTGCGGATTTGGGATCGATCGATCCCACTGTCTGAATTACAACAATAATACATTTGAAATTATGACTATATAATAATATTAAAAAGATTTTTAATAGTTTTTGTTGCTGAATGCCCTAATGACCACCATCAGGTTATTATTTGTTAAGCCAGAATCCCTGTCCTATGTTTGTATTCATATTCAGAATAAGGCGACTCTAATAATTGTATTTAACTGAATGAGATTGGGTAGTGATGTAAATTTGTAAGTATTTACAATGTAACAGTTGTACAATTTAAAAATTTTGTAGGCAACCTGAGCCCCATGCAGCACGTCCAGATGGGTCCTGGGTCGCGGATGTCGCCGAACCTGAACTCGCACATTATCAGCCAGTACAGCCTGAACGGCTACCGGGTGCCGCACCAACAGCAGTTCAACAACCTGCCGGTGCAGATGATGAACGTGCAGCCGCCCGTGCAGTACTCCAGCAACGACCCGCGCGCGCAGCAGCCCAACGTGTACGCGTACGCGCCCGCCTACATCAACCCGCCGCCCTCGCTCGCCATGCAGACCCTCAACTCCACCATGCGCCGGTAGCCTCGGCCCAAACCTCGCCTGCCCGCACGGTGTGGCCGCGCCCAGTGATCGGTTGTAGTGTCGGACGGTGCGCCGGGACGAACCCGACTTGTACGATACTCATTCGGCGTTCCAAATGAAACTTTGCGTTTTGGGATATCTGTTCGTTCCTAAGGCTCCGCCGCGACGATGACGTTCGGTATCATCGAGGACGCTAAACCCTGACCAAAAACAAGCCGGAGTGTATAATAGATGTAATAATTAAGGCATAGTACAAAGTAATAAGGTATGCTTATAAGATAGTATATGTACATAGCGTAAATATTAACTATTAACACCACTTCAGTTGCCTTATACCGCTCTCCATGGCGGTGGGACGCCAACGTACTCCATCTGTTACACGAGTGATGTTGTGAGCTTTGTTATTTTTGTATCATATGTATTTAAACGGATCGTTTCTCGTGTCGAGAGAGCACAGTACCCGATATTGATGCTAAATAAAGTACAAAATTGCAGATAAAGTGTATTTAAAAATAAACTGTTTATAATAATGTCTAGTGTGTGGTTGGAATGTAGTATAATGTTAGTGCAATAAATGACCTGTACCCGCGTAGTGCGCTATACGTTTTTGTACCGACGAGACGTTTGTGTAATGAATACTTGTCTAGGCGCGAGTGCTGTGATAATCTTGTCGATTGGACAGTGTTTCGGAGGACGCGTGCTTAAATCATGTAAAATTTTATTATATTCATAATTTCCAAAGAAACAAACTTAAATATTAAGTATTTGAATTGTCTGATGTGATGTGCAATCATTTTTTGAAACACAAATTGTACTTTTGATGTAAAAAATCGTTTGAGAATCGTATTCTGTATGTATATCCTGTTTTGTTTGTCCACTTGCGAGTTGTAAAAAATACATTATTGTCTGTACAGTTCACGGGTGTAATTATAATTTAACTATTAATTCTCTTAATATGTTCTTGGAAGTGCCTCTTTCTCGTCCCGTATCGTTAATTTCATTGTAAGATATGTAAATGTACCGCTTCTACTTAACACAAGGCTGTATACATAGAATTCGTAATTTTACTATATTTGTATGATGTATTATAAATATTTTTGAACTTTATCAATGTGATAACGTATAAGGAGGAATCTGTGAACGTGGTCCCGACAGCAGGAGGTCTCTCCCACGGACAGCGACAGGCCTAAAGGACGGTTTTTATTATTTTTTTTACGCTAGCATAGTTTTACATTACACTATTTTTTGAATGCTAAATACTTAAGGATTATTTTCGTGTTATCCTAGTTAATTTATTGCCAAATGTTATTAACACTTAATTCGCGAGAAAATTAACTATTTTTAAGTAAGTTGGTTTAGTTAGCGTCCGCCCGCGCGGCGGCTGCGACAGTAAATTATTTGTAAGATCTGCTCCTCTAAGGTTATGAATGTTATTTGTTACTAATGTGTAGTATATAAAATATTGTAAATATTATTAAATAAGAAACATGTAGCAGGTGTTATCACACAAAATATAATTTTGTGAAAAAAATGTTTTTTATTTTTATTCAAATATCGTGAATGTCCTAGTCTATTAACCTAATGCACCAGTTCAAAATCGCTCAGCGAGCTATGCTCGGAGTCTCTAAAGGATAGGATCCGAAATTATACTATCCCGCAGAGAACTAGTCATCAACATAGCTCTAAGAATTAGGTCGCTGACGTACAGACAATCGGTGGAGTAGGTGAGCTCTTGTAGTGGAGACCGCGGCTCGGCAAACATAGTGCAGGACTTCCTCTGGCCCGGTGAGATGATGATTGCGAAAGGCTGCAGGCAGGTTCTAGATGCGACAAGCCGAGGACGGCGCGATGGCGCTCCTTGGGGAAAGCCTATGTCCAGCAGTGGACAGATAGGCTTTTGATGGTGATGATGATGATCGTGAATGCTTAGCTGCTTTATTGCAGAGGCCAAATCTTTCGGGAGATACCGCTACTTTCTCTTCGGGGGCGCGCTCTTGCTCGTAAGCATTACTTCACTAAAAGATTGCTTAGGGCTCTTCTTATATTCAATTTATGACACGGACACGTAAATACATAATTATGTTACATCTGTATGAGGCTATTTGCTAATAAGTAAATTTATAAATATATTTGTATTCAATTCATATACTAAATTATCAACATTTAAAATATTTTGGGGACTTCAAAGAAATTGAAGCCTATATTAGGTAACACCGGCACAAAAAAGTAGTTTGTAGATTTGACACTACCTAGCTAACGACATGTATTCATAGACATATTAGATAAGTAATAAAGAGATATTATTTAAAGAAGACAGTCTTAAGAGTCATGACACGCTAGAGCTACGCGTGCCCGAGTAGAAAGAGACAGAGATAGGTAGCCTCATTTGTTTTCTCTTTTTTTCGAGGGATACATTTTAATATCTCTATGCATGTATGTCGACTCGCTGAATCCGAATCTGGGGTTAGTTTGGATCGTACACCCTCCAAATTTCGAGACAATGACAAAAAACCGTTACCTGGAAAAAATAAGACTCTTTGAGTCCTATTAACATAAGGTAACATAGACTCATTATATCCATTATGTATAAGTCGAATAAATAATGGTATAAGTACTACCAAAACTGCATCTTATTAACTACTATGATACTTATAAAGAAAAAATGCATGTCCAGATCGCTTGGCTGCAAACGCGACTGTTGAGCGAGAGGTCCTGGCTTTCATTTTCGGGTTGGCTCTTATTTAAGTGATTAGTTAGTGATTTAAATTCAATATTTTGATTAATATATTTACTATTCGTAAATATTAGTGAAAAAATAGTGCCTATAGACTTTTTCAAGTGCTCCAATATAATTGAGGTTATCTATCCGTATGTATTATTTATTGATATAAACTATTATTAAACTTATTTTTAGAATATTCAATTACCAATAATAAATATTTAAAATTAAGAATCTCATAATATTTAGTACAATTTATGTCATATATATTTACTATTCTCTAAACTTTATTTTTAATAATTACATGTATAGATATATGTCGGATGACGATCCGGAACGGATTGTCTTGAAAGTTATTCACATCTTGCGGGCGGACGAGGGAAATCGTGCAATAAAAGAGGGTAGTCCTTTTCTTCTATCATTCAATTACACAGTACAACGAAACGAGGGGACAGTTTCGTG
>DWME01007902.1:0-12182 GCA_018244795.1 Parelbella ahira ahira
GAGACTAGCAATGTCTTTGATACATGTACTCAAACAGCTAGGAACTTATGAGCAACGATATTTTATGGACTTAAAAATAGTCAAACAATTTTTTTTTTATTTTACTTTGAAACTATTGACAAAATACGCTTACTAAGCACGCCAGTGTTATACCTAATAAAAACAAAAACACAAAACAAAATTTATATAACATTTTTTAATTATAATATCCACCTCCACCATCACATCCACTCGAACGCTCGCCAACAAAGTCTTTAATCTTGCGAATGCTTACAAAACGTCACCCTAATCAGCGATCAGTCTAATAAAACCGCGCGCTCAGTGGTTCTCAATGCGAGCGTTAGCGGCGCCACCGTCGCTTTGTGCGGAGGCGACCAATTGTGCAGAACCCCTGGCTGATCACTTAATTGACTGTCGAGCGAGCTTTCGGGACTGCTGTACAACCGATCATAGATTTTATCATGCCTCGCGTCCATTGAGGACTCTTAATTAAAATATTCGATCGCTTTATCACTTATATCGTCGTTGTCGCGATTCAAAGCCGCGGTCTATTGGCCGAGCTATGATTTCACATGACATGATAAATTACATCAACATGCAATCTGTATTGATTGTACAGTCATTTTTAAATACTTGTCTGTATATTGGCCATTTTTTTCTCCGAAGTATAATCAAGAGTATTGTGCCATACCTATGTAGGTATGATGTGTAAACATCTTCGAGAACTTTCTTTTGTCCCTCGTCTGTTACAGATGTAGATATTGGTGAAATCGACCAATTTCATGCTACACATTTGTCAGTTTTAATTTAATTAGTAACAAATACAAAACATTTATCTTTCAATAATAACTGCAGCTCATCCATATAGGTATGTGCAATTACATAAACATTCTTGTTCCAGATGTATATATGTCTAATTTTATCAGTAAAATTTTCAAAACCATCGAAGCACACATGTGATAAAGGCACTGTTGCCAAGAAAAAACCAATAATAGACCAATAAACCTCTCAATCTTATAGTGTTTGAACTAAAACGGTAATGTACAACGTTCAGGCACCGTTTTCGACATCCCTGATGTGGGGGAGGCTGCCGATATCGGATTAAAGTGCACGCAGAATCGGATTTACCGCGAGTGGCGTTTTATGCCACTCAGCGCGCTCCACGGCGAGCGCTGCGATCACCGGCGCGGATTGGATCAGAGGTGAGATTAAACGAGATCAAGGTTCTTTTTGATTGCGATGATAATTAACAGATAAAAATCTCGGTTCATTTAATAAAATTTGTTGTGGATTTAAAGTTTTTTTTCGTAAAGTTACAGTTATGAGAAGATAGAGTATGGAGTTCGAATCCTATCATGCTTATTTGACTATGCAAATACACATATGTATTTTACATTAAATATTTAAAAAGACTCAACATTTATTGAATGGGACGTTAATGTATCTGGTGAGACCTTTCGGGAATTGTAGGCTAAAATATTACGTTTTCATTAAATATTTGTAGCCGTAACGGTAGAAGAAAATCGTGAAGAAACAAACCATATCACAATTCTTAAATAAATCCTTAAATAAAAATACCATGACACTATCCTTAAATACATATATTTAAAAAATAATTTTAAATCTTACATTGGATATATACCAAAAATAATTTAAAAAACGTTGCCGCTGTATCAAAATTATTAAAAATCGTCACCTTTAATACTTTAACCCTGCTCTAACAGCACGTGGTAGGGTTGTGGTTAACGCTATTAACCCTTAAACGGCGACGGATGCTGAGTTGAGCTTTTTGTAGTTTAAGAGGACAAAAAGTATCAAGTGGTATTATGGTTACGAAATCTTTTTTAGGGAGCGTTAATGTGTAAAGACATTATATAATAGATACTTAGAACGAATATAATATTGTTCTGTAATAAAATAATTTAAAATAATTATACTCTTACTTTGTTATTTTATTATATTATTTAGATAATACAATTTTAGCTTTTATTTAGCGACTATTTTTTTTGTTTACATTTTGACTGACTGTAAACAACAGCAATCATACTAATACACAAATGCGAAATTACGTGTACTAATAGTCCTATTGCTAGGCTTCTCTTACGTTTTAACGTGAACGAATAGTCTCATCATCAGCCCGTCATCGTCCACTGCTGGACATAGGCCTCTCCAATAGCACGCCACTGAGTTCGACCATCAGCACTTCAATGAATAATTTTATTACAACTAATTTTTACATACACTAACTGTGTTATCCATAGATTTAATTCAGTTTCAGATTTGTATTCGTCACCGTGGCCAGTTATGAAACCTTATTTGCTAGTACTATCTTCGTATAAAAAAGATAGATATTTTTCTTTTTAATTTTCTTACTGCCATTTTCATTTAGGTAGATATAGATCTAGTTAAATATTTATATGTACAAGTATTATGTACGAATACTTAACTGATAAACAACTAAAATCAAAATTTATTACCTTTCTCAAAGGCGACATCTAAGAGGATAATTCGGTTTGTTTACGAAATCAAAGCGCCCTTGTTTGAGGCAGAAAAAAGTTGTCAACAATGGCGCCAATCAGTCGTTGGAAACTTCTTCGGGCGGTATTAATTTTCAATGGGATTATTTACAAATCCTCCATCTCCGAGTGCCGGGCTGGATCTGTCAATATTGTCACAAAATATTAAAATCGAAATCCTAGAAAAAAGTTACAAAAAGCACCAAAAAACTGCTTGAATGTGGGCTAATTTTCGGTCTCAATACTCACTTTGTGTGTAAGCATCAGGGCGTAACGCAAATTAATTCATACGTCTTCAGTTTGAAAAAAAAAACAAAAAAAAAGCAAGACCGTTATCTTTGTATAGTGCGTTTTTTGGCTTTTTATTTATGGTGTAAAAATTGGGTTACTTAACGGGAGCAAGGGGCCATTGTGTGCAGGGAAGAGGGACGTTTTTGCAAAAGGCGCAAGGAAAAAAATCGTGCTATATGTTTTTTGTGCTGAATCGAAAGACGCGTGTACCGTAAGGCATATGTTTTGGTAAATATCTATTACTGATTATTAATAGATTTCTCATAAATGGGTCTTTATTAATGATAATATAACTTTGCGAAGTTTTATTAAGCGAAGAATGACGAAGAAATTGTCACTTCTCAATCATTATCATATAGTTCCTTCGGTTCTCTTAGAATTGCTCCCTCGCAGACTAAGAATGCTGAAATCGATCTATAAACTATCATCCTGGATTAGTCCAGATTGGCAGATTTCACACGCCTTTAAAAACATTATGAAGAACTCACCAGCGTGCGAGTTCCTCGTCATATTTTCATTTGTCATTACTACGAATAATACTTAATTTTCGTTATAAGCAACGCATGTGACGTAGATATAAATATTAGTCATACGTTTGTAAGTCAGACAACCTTTTTATTAACTATTCTCTTATCGTAAGACGTAAAAACAAGAAATCAAAATTAAACAGCAATAATGTTTAAATAAATTTTAAGAATTACTTTTAACATATTTCGTCGTTTCGATAACGTACTTGTAAGAGTAACTGCGTACTACATAAAGGCTTGACGAAACTGGCTTCTTCACAAACACTGTGCCTTTAAACGTCCCTTCAACTGAAGACCCTATCTTAAAGAACGAGATCTATTCATACACCTTTGTGAACAGAGAAACACGATGTTCCATCAAAACTAGATATCAACCGTTGCGCTTGGAACCCCGAACTGGAGGTCATGGGTCACCATCGTCTTTTAGTTCAAAGAAAAAAGTCGTTACTCATTCTGAATGAAAAAATACATACGCGTAAAAAAAGGGGCTTCCTCTAATATTGTGAATATTGATGAAGAAAGGAATCAGGTTTTCGGATTTGCTTATATATGGCAGTTTTATTCAAACCACATGTGTGGTCCCACGGTGTGGGTCCACGTGGTGTTACTGTTCTGGGAATTTATTGGACGGAACTGGATTCGTTGGATTCTCGCGCTGAGAATGTTTAATTGCGGCAGGAAATTAAAATGAGAACGCCCGAGATTGTTCAGCGCGATCGTTCGAAAATCAAAAACTTAATTTCTTGCCATGGTTGTTCGAAATTTAAATATTTGATTTCTTATTATGATCATCCTAAATTCGATTACCTTGGTATTTGATTTCTTATTATAATCGTTCGGAATTCAAACATTTCATTTCTTTTTGTAATCGTTTGAAATTCAAACACTTCCTTTCATTGCGCTGGATATTTAAAAAAGAAGTAGGTACTTATTTAAACAGTTTTAATTTCTTATGTTGTAGAATTAACGGTTTTACCGATCGTTTGATGTGACTTGGTCACTACAGTCTTTAGATGTGTGTATTCTAGTATAAATATATTTTATTTTTATTATAAATTACATAACATCAAACTCAATACATTATTCCAACACGGGCAACACAGAACACCAACGGGTTGTGGCAGGAAATCGCATAAAAGATCCTTACAACTGGCATAAAGATAAGTTAGGGTTGATTTCTTTATCGGAACAATAAGCACGTGGTACATACAGAATCCTTGCGCACGATTCGTGCACCCTTTGGCGAGGGATAAGGGATTGAGATCAACGATATACAAAGGTTGGTCGCGTTGATCCCGCACGCGTTGTCGGGTTAAATGCTGCAAGGGATGAATTCTGGAATCTGTGGATGTGGACCAGTTTTTATCTACCCAAGTTCAATGGGTATTAGGTATATTTATATGGACCGCTCGTGGCGCTGATGGGGTTGACAATTGTATTGTATGTAATTGATGTAAGAAGTTAAGCAACACTTGGAGGCACATAAAGCAGTTACCGATAGTTGTGCTTAGACAGTACCTAATATTTCAAATGTTTTGGAGGTTAGAAATTTCAGCATATTTCCAGCCGATCATTCATGTCTTTACCGGCACTGGAGGATCGTGGTAACAAGAAAAATGGATGCAACCATAATATTTGTATGATAATTTACATTTATGCGATTTCATCGCCGACCATATACTAATACCTACAAATAGTCAATGAATTCATACATAGAGTTTATTAATAAGTTATAAATTTATAAATAATGAAATTAAATAATAGTTAACCATCCGCACTTCTTAAGGAAAAATCGGAGTAACCTAAATTCGCGCCTAAACAAGTATTGCTTTAACACCAATATATTGTATTGAAATTTTCTTCATTACGTTGTTAGTCACACTTCTTTAATATCCAGTATAAGGCCCGCACTAGTTCAACATTGAATGCTAATTAAAGGTACCTTTATATTAAACTATTGTGTGTTAATGATGTGCTATGTTAATGAGTTTTAATGAACACGTCGGTGTATAATTGTGAAACTCACTGAAATCATTTTATTTAAACAAGTCCACACGTATCCTCACTGCGTTTTTAACTGCTTTAAGGTTATTCACACCAATAATTCTCATATGGAATATTGTTATACAACTAATTAGACTTTAACTGTTTTTAATTGAATAAATACTTCTATTTTCAATATCCCTGTTTCTTGATGTATGTAAATGTATATTGCATCAATATTGTCAAACTTACAATTGTGAAATCGGAAATGATTGAAATGGAATAGAAAAGTGACGAATTTAAATCTTCAACAATACCTGAAAAGAATACAATTAAAACAACATAAATACACAAAAATCAAACTAGTTCACGCCACGTGCCCCAATACCCAGCCTCCAGATCCAACCCTTGTAGCAGTCAACCCGTCAACGCGTGCGGGGATCAATAAGACCCAACTCTGTATCTTTGTCGATCTCAATCCCTTCATCTCGTGCCAAAGGGTACGTTGATCGTGCGCAAGTATCCATAAAAACGAGAACATTTAAAGTATTCTTTATTATATTTCCATACAATAGTTACAGTACTTTTATGCCAGTAGGCATCGACTCCGACTTTTTTACAACTTACCTAGATTTTAGGAGTTTCAATAAAAAATATATAAATTAAATAAATAAATTAAAAAAATGCCTGTTAGGAAAATTATATTTAGTGCGTTTTATTTGGAAGATAAGTATTAGTGTATTTAATAAGTTCTATATATAGTCATCATCGCGTCAGCCTTATCTATGGTCAGTTTATGTTTATTTGCAAAAAACTAACAGGTTCTACATTGTCAAACTGACAAGTATTATTATATAAAAATTTTACTAATATCATCTCTGTGAAATATATATTACATTTCTGTGAGTATCGTCTCTGAAAGCCATATCTATTTTAGGACCGTGTTAAACAATCTTGATAAGAGTGTTACCTTGACAACTAAATGTTGTTTGATAAAAACTGCCTGATAATTGACGGACTGATCGAGTGACGGTGAAGATGTTGAGGTCTGAGGTTTATTAATATTAATTAAATATTGAAGTTAAATAAATACGAATATATTTGGTTGGTAGGAAGGTTTTATTACACCGATATGCCCCAAAAAATATAAGTAGGTACTACAATATTAAATATAGAAGAAACCCAGATTTTTAATAGAATACACGTATCTTCTTACTCGTATTTCATGAAATGACTTAAGTACGTAGGTATACAGTTTAAAGAAAAATCACACGTCGGTCGTCGATGCAACACATAGCTGGTAATTATTAAAAATCCAATCGCCTCAGTATCGGATGGCTCATTTATTAAAGTTAGAGAGGGCACCGAGAATCGTACATCTGTTGGCGATAAAATTGACTTAACACCTCTGAGACAGGTTCATAATCTTTCACCGATGCTGACGAACAGAGAACATAAAAAAAAACCAAAACCGAAAAGAAAAAACCGAGCGAAAACAACGACCGTTCGACACTTACGCGGAACCATAAAAACCGAAAGCGATATTCGGTACCGAAAAACTGACGCAAAAAGTCGTCGTAAATTTGTCAAGCTGCCCCGCCCCGGCAGCGGGCGACGTGAGTTTTTGCGATAAATACGTCGCTTTCGCCGCTTCCAATGGATTGAGTGTCGCCAATGATGCTAAGTGATCGAGGGTTCTTGGATTATCGTTAATTTGATGCGAAGTCATCATAACATCACCAGGAGTGGTTGCTTTGTGCTGTGATATTAGTTTGCCGTTCTGGGGACAGGATTCAAAGTTTGCATAACGTTTTGTAGCTTTTTAATAACAAATTTTAAGTGATATATCGAAGAAAGATATCATTATGAGAAAACATTTGGGTGAACTCCATAGTGTACTCTAAGGTCTACCCATCATAATTATTACCAAAGGGTCGATATGAAAGTAAGGAATTAAAGGTTGTAAATATATTAAAAATAGTTCCTAGTGATAGAAAAGGTTAGGTCTGATGTTACTAAAGCAACTGAGTTAATTAGATCTTTCTAGGCTAAAGAGCTATTATCTATATTATGTATGCCTGCTGGAACGATCTATATTTTAGATTACAACGATGACTTTAGTGTTCCTTTTACACAAACAGGGCTAAATGCTCTAATTTACAAAAGAGCTCTAGAGAACGATGACAGAAAATATTTACTGAAACATACAGAGAGTAACGATATTATAAGTTGAGTGACTAGCAGCGGTTGGATTTGACGAGCTGGAGTTCGAACTCAATGGCGAATGGAGTGCTATTGGAGAGGCCTGTGTCCAACAATGGACGGAAATAGGCTGATGATGATGACATCTCTGTCATTTTTACTCTCGTAAAAAGGAAGAAATTTTTATGTAGACGGAACCGAATTGAAAGTCTTCAATAAAGGTAACCTTCCGCTGGCTGCAGTTCCTCCTGGTAGTAATTACGATGCAGGTCTGGGATGCTGTGATATAACGAATAGGATCAAACAAAACTGGCGCGCAGTTACATAATCTCTACGACGAACAATCTATCTCAATCGCAAATTAGATGATAATAAAGTCATTTCATATCGTTAATAGCCCGTGCGGCCCGCAATTATCATAATAACGTATAGAAGTGATACCACACATCGGGTCGCATTTTAATTGCACTATCAAGCGCTGGCCACCTCTGAACCCGCAATTACTCTGCGCGCAGCTCGACCTCAAATGATACAGTTGTTGTGTTATTGTTGCGTGATGTTTCGTTAATATACGCTCATTACACGCTCGTTTGGTGATCATTTATTTTTATAATCTAGTAACATTTAAAGTAACTTAGTTGTTCTGTATTTGTGGGATTTTTGTAGTTAATAGTTAGTTTTAGTTAGTGATGAAAGTTGCAGAGGCGAAGGAATTTTAAAAGAATAGTGGCTGGTGGAAATCCTTGGCACTATAGGGATAAATTAAATTTCGCATATAAAACGATCACTACTTCACGCTCGTTTCGTGCTAGAAAGCGGTGGGTCTAATGTACAGGTTCGACTCGTATATAAGCAATTATTATTACATTGGACATTTAACATCATTGCAAAGGGGTTGGAAAGGCAATTTCGCTACATTCACGAAAAAAGATATAAAAATATATCAGGGTACAAAGAAATAGCATTCTTCAAAACTTCGAAAATCAATTATTTATATATAATGCGATCAATCAAAATATAATTATATTATCATTAATAATGTGATTAAGTAAGTATTAAATCATTATATTATTATAAAAAATGCGATTAAGCAATATTACTTAACACCAAAATAGTGCACTGCTATATATACAACGTCCTTAAAACAACCCGGCCTCGCGTACCCCCGGTAAACGATGTATTAACATATCAAAGAATTCAACCACATCTCATGCTAATCAATCAAAACCCTCCAGGAATAACACGACGTCGCTTCATCAAGGAACACACTCGTTACGAACCGTTAAAATACAAGCAAAACAATATAACTATTGTATTCCTGTACAATACCGTCCCATATCAATTTCTTTTCCCAATACCACATAAACGTACAGTAACATAATAAACGCCAAGCCATTCTAAGCCTTAATTCAACACGATAAGGTTCGTGAAAATTAAGCGAGGTGAAAATGCTATGTTGGTTAAACGAGAATAATTTTGGTATGAAGTAGTATGATACTTGAGCCAAATTAATAGCTTATCTGTGATCAGTTCGTCGGTTATTATGTCACTGGTTGCGTGGGTCCTGCTGTACCTTTGTGTAGATTAGGGTTGGTGGTACAATATATACAACCAGATACGTGTGTGGTTTTATTTAATAGTAGTAAATCAAAGCATGTTATTACAAATTTATTTATAAAATATTTATAACAATAATGTATTTTTATCTTTTTCAGTATTTCTGTTCTATTATTTTTTCTGTTTTATTTTAGAGAAAAATACATATATGAGGCAAAAATATACTAGTTTTTGCAAAAATCGAATCTAAATATTCAGCGAAACTGTTCAAGTTAAAGATTTATTGACATGTTGGATAAATAAGTACTCAGATATTCAACCCTGCAGCCGCCCGAGGGTGTGTGGCTACCGGGTTATCTGCCACATCTAGACTTTTGTTACGCAGTAATCAGAGCTCATCGACTGTGGATTATTAACTGCTAAACTGGGGTCGTTTTTACCCACAGGCGGCGTTTCGCGGGTTATATTAATCAAAAACATTTATTTTTATACTATTGAACAAATTAGTGCACTGAAATAAAAAATTATAATATGTAGCAAAGAAATGTGTACATGTTTTTGATTATTAATAAGCGTTCTCTAATATTATTGAATAATTCAAAAAAATTGTTACTAATATTGCATAAATTTATGGTAATTTATATGTTACAATTACTAATAGTTTGGTATAATTTAGGATTTATATTTCGTCACGCTTTATTTCATAAATATAAACAGTTCTGTCGGTTGAATATCGATAATAAGATTATGGAGATTAGTGCCAACTATCTATGGATGTTTTCAGCTGGATATTTCAAAATAGAGTCAACAAAGTGCATTGTGAATATCAATTCCGCATTGGAATTTCAATTTGGACATTTAAATTTCGAAGCGGCGTTACGTCACGAACCGAGAGGCCAACGGTTAAAATTCCATCTCACTTCCGATAATCATTTGTGACACAAAGAAAAAGAAATCGGACATTTCCTCGGAAAGAAATCATCGGAATTATTCAAAAAAATAATTTCGACCGTCATGGGAACTGTCGCCAAGTTCACGGTCTAATTAATAAGGGACAGTTACATACATAGTGACGTAAGAAAATTCAAATCCACAATGGACATTTGCGATTCGCGACGCGATAAATCGATACAGAAAGTGACATGTGTTTTGAATGTGATCACAACTTTATAGTTTTTTTTTTCATGCAGTATTTTTAAAATAAGAATGCTAAGAGGGGCTAAGGCAATTATATTTGGTGCCATTGATGTTGGAAGGACGGACAATAGATGTCCATGCACCTTTGCTGTGGTCGTGTGTGCGCGTCTCGCGCTGGCTTGTTTTGCTTAGAAAATGGAACTTGTCCGATCTTATCTGCCCCTTTGCGGAGCTTCTGGAATAAACATTGGGGCAGCGCAGTTTTTTTAAACCGGTGTTAGAAATGCACCGGTATGCAATACAATGCATTTCGTTCCTGCACCGGTTTAAAAGGAAATAGAGTAAGACAGTATTTGACATACCTATATGACGTTGAATCCATATATGTGCCTAGTTAGATCTTTTCAAATATTGCACTTAAAATTTTGGTTGTAAAATATTAATATTTTGCTTAAATTAATTAAGTAACAGAATTATTTACTGACATTAATTAGTTAATGGTTATTTTCAGTGTTTTATTTTACAACAGTTTAATCCGTTTAACTAAAAATTATTGCTTGTACCGATATGAGAAATACAATAATTGTGCATCAGTTAAAAAAACGATTAAAACATTTTTGACCAAAGCTTAAATCACCCCAATAAAAAAAAATCATACACATAAATATTTAATCTGATAATTCAAGGAAATAAAAAAAATGTTTTCTCAGCCACTCGCGGCGAGTGTTATACAAATTTGCGTAGCTTTTATACGTTTAGTTAGCAAAAAACGTAGTAAAAACTGACCGCCGACTAGTTCCAAATTTTCAATGTTCAAGAACATCGCGCCCCAAAATCATAATAGAAGCTGCCATGTTGAAAATTGTGTTCTTTTTATGAAATATAGATGTAACAGAAAATTTTGAATTTTCGTTTATATAATAAAGAGTAATGGAACTACCTGGATAACTGATGTTATATTGAATTTACAATTATACAAAGAATACAAATAAAACAATGTTTAGATTATTAATTACTGAATGTAATTTGATGATTAATTACTTTTTATTAAAAAGAGCTTCAAGACTTTTTCTGTCTATTTATAATAATGCGATTTTTTTTACCTCAGTGATAGAGATATACAATTTAATATTATTATATAGATACATATGATTACATAACAAAACACAACGTTCAAACTCAAAATAATTACATTTATGATATTTCTAATATTGCACATAATTCGAACAAGTTTGATTAACAATAAAAACATATTGATAACATTGTCGCTTTCAATGTTTAATCTGTGGCAAAAAAAATAACAAAAATAGCCATTTTTGTAGCAACTGTGCCGACAGCAAAACAAATTTAGGTACCTTTTGTTGAAATTTTACAAAAAAATTAAACCACTAACAAGCTCTATTTTCAAAATCGTCTCACGCCCCATAAATAGATTGGTATTTTTTCTGTCCATAAATTTGAATTTGGAACGTTACAAAAATTATTTATTAGGAAAATATTTTCAAAACTAAAGTAGGTACATATCCAAATGCGGATTTTTAAGATTCTTTTACACAAACACAAACAGGCAGCAATAACACGTAATCACTGCTGCACGTAGACGTCTGCAACCGTTTTCGAATAGGACTGTCAGTCTAGTTAATAAAAGTTTTAAAAAGCCTATGGAGTAGAATAGTGATAAGATTGAAGGAATAGGATTGTCTGTAGTTAAGTTCTCGTATAAATTAATTATTATAATAAAACGTAATCAATAAATTTAGCTTCGAATTGCAGTTGGGACAGTCAGGAGTTTCCAAAACCGACGTGCGTGTACTAAGACTGTGATCACTTGTAGACGAAGTACAGCAGGTCTATTAGAATAGAAATATATACCGAGTCTTTACTCTCTGCCTATCTCGTAAGGGACCTGGCGTGACCATATAATAGATATTGCAGCTAGTAAACAAGTTACCCGTTTAAAGTCGTAAGG
>DWME01007903.1:0-12182 GCA_018244795.1 Parelbella ahira ahira
CGCCCCTCGCGCCCCTCGCGCCCCTCGCGCCGCACCGCCGCTAGCGCCGCCGCCCGACCGCTCCTCGACCTCTCCAACGCGGACTGTTTATTATATAAAGCGTACCATGATTTCATTTTTATTCCCTCGTCCCGGAACCTGTAAATGTCTATATATAACACGTAATGTGGCCTCTAAAAACGACAAACGCTCCGAGCGGAAGCCGGCCGGTGGCCGCGGACGCTAAGGAGGCGTCGAACATCTGTTAAAAGGCTATTTAGTAATTGAAATGGAACTCGAGTTTAACTCTGCCACGAGTCCTTAAAACGTGTCGATTTTATCGGCCACTTGCACAAAATTAGCAGCAGAAAAATGTAAGTAAACATAATAAGGTTGTCTTGAACAAAAATTCATTACGGATCATTTTGTCAATTGCTATTAATACTTTTTTGCATTATATTTTTCATTTATAGAACTGAAATATATATTTTTGTTTTGAATGTACCGGACTATGTATGTATATCGCGTAGTGCTGACGGTGTTTCTCAATATGACACTTTGTTGTATATCTATCAACAATGAAATATTTAAAAACAACATTTCACATAAAGCCGGAAGTGAAACCGTTTTATGTAGTACCGGGAGAATCGTGGAGCAGACGTGCCCGTGCCGCTCCACTACGGACTGATCAATACAAGACTGCTTACATCGCGAACTAAAGTATGATTGAAGATTCTCATACTTATTAAGGGATTATATGTTATCATCATTTTTAAATATATTTTGGCTTGGAATAAAATTACAATAGCTTTTATCGATGTCGACGTGTTCGTGTTGTGAGATCGCGTAAACTAGTGATGTCACTGCAGCCGGTGACGTCACTGTCATAGCACCAGCTTACGTCGTGACATCACTCCAGCTTGCGACGTCACAAATCTGTCCGTGGGGACACGCATAATATTTAAGTTACTTCAAAATAAGATATCACTGTACATATATTTTATTTTACATAATTTAAGAAAGTATTTATATATAATCGTTATACGCGATGTACCTTTTGTTACATATTATGCTCTCCTGTAGAGGTGTCGCCGGGTTGTTGAGAGTTTATACTTTCTTTAATATTTGTTGAATAATAAATATTATATCATCATAAGTAACAATCGTTAGTTATGTATATCATTCTAAATAGAGTATAGAAAATATTTTCTGCGAAAATACACTTACTATGTACATTGACACGAACAGATATACATATAGCATCGCGGTCGCCGCGTTATCTGTGTACACGTAGCTGTGTCTCGCTAATAAACGATTTGTGTTTGAATTTTGCATTTGTGTACTGTTTTTATAATTAAAGTTAGGTAACGAGGACAGTTTGAGTTTTGTTATTTTCGACACACTCGGTCGTGACATCGAGACCGTCGAGGGATTCGTGAAGATGGTCAAGCCTCATCGAACATTTTATCGTTCTACTGTTGGACACGAATCTCCTTTCTGAACGAGGAGGGTTAAAGTTTCGACTACGACACGACCGGTCAGTACAATGGCCTGGAAGTCATGGGCTCCAGGACATACCTATATGAACGTGTAAAGACCATGTATATTTTTGTAGGTACGGTTTTAGACACCGTTTATAAGCACCGTCGGCCGAGTGGTTCAAGCGCGACTGTCGACAAGAGGTTCTGGTTCGATCTCTAAGACGCATAAAGTATTGATGAGTTTTTCTACGTGGAAATTTCCAGTAGAAGCTTTGAGTCTAGTTTTGTATCCGATGTATGACAATAGACCAACCTTCTATTTTATGATAGGAAGTGTAACATAACTGAATACTACACGTCCCTACCTAACCCTTCGGGGAAGTACAGGAGGGATGCTATTACCAATTTTTGTTCTTCGGACACCATAGATCAGGCTCTCCTAAGTGCGGTATCAGATGGCCGTGTGCGATTTGTCACGCGATAACATTTTTCGTCCAGAGTGGCCTCCGTGGACATGGCCACACAAAATATATTTATTTAAAGAGAACCAACAGTTCAGTATAAATTAGCTCTGGTAACCTAATTAGAAATTTCTATAGATAATTAAAAGCCTATAATTAAAAGAATAGGTAAAAAATAAATAAACACATATGATGGGTGAATATATTAAATTTTAAAAAAATACCTAAATAAAAATCCAAAACATTATAACCCCAAAACCAGTTATAAGATTTAAATAAACTGGCTGTCTATTGTAGGAGATACAATATAAAATAATAAATAATTACTCTAATTAAATGCATCATTGACAAGACATTTTAAATATCTGTTTTTAAATTTGGGTTCATAAGGCTAAAAATAAGGTATTAACTACGTCAACATTTCATTATATTAATCGTTCATATTTATTACGGCATGACATACCATATCATGACACACCTCTTTAAAAAGAACTTAACCTAAAAATGCAATTAATCTTTGCCGCCAAAAAGGTTCGCCATGGCACATGTTCTATTTGCTCACTTCATATTTCAACATCAATTAAAATAAGTGTCTTCATTTATCTTAGCAAAATTCATTAAATTATTGAACAATTAAATGTCAAAGTTGTCAGCAATAGATCTTTAGCCTACAATGTCATGGTACTTATTATTATATCAGTCCGATGCACAGTTAAGTACTTAAATAAAAAAGCAGACAGTTACAAGACGCAGAAATCAACTTGGCACTCGAGAGGAATGTCCTTCCCCTCCGGCTACCTGATTCTGCCTACCAGCGCCTGCCACTCTCATTTCCGATGGATCAGCTCAAAAGCTGACGGGTAGCTCATAAAATTAGAGCATAGCGAGGTACTTAGTCAACTTCTGCGTGTTATAATGTAACTATTTGGGGTAGCAGTTGTTGAGCACGTTATAATTAAACCGATAACCGGACTCGGTTACGTCATCCGTCACCAGATTGTCGCTATGGAAGTGCACGTACAGCGGGCCTGGCGGAGTTGCTGTAATAAAATGAAAATAAAGTGAGCTAAGGCAACATTATTAAATAAAATAGTTTTCAGTTAACTGCTGAACCTTCTCAGTTGGAGAAGGTGTAAAATCTTATCCTTATCACAATAAGGATGATAAAAATACCTAGCGGTATCGGACAATTAATTGACTCGAAAGGTCGGAAATTAATCTTAATACGAACAAAATGATTCTTGTCTATCTCTACCGTCTCCCACCTTCAAGCCAGAAGACGGCTTGAATGAGGTCTTAATAAACTTGTTTTATTGCGGAAGTTGTCGTAGAAGTATTCTTTGCGTTCTCTTCCAGCGCTGACCGGGAGACTTACAGGCTATGATCTCGTTGGTGGCGCTGGTGCCGCAGAACTTGGAGCCGCGCAGTCCGTCCGCCGTCTGCGCCTCGGGGACGAAGAGGTAGTCCTCGGACTGCTGCGCGCCCTGCGTGAAGGGGTTGATCTGGCAGTCAGTGTCCACGTGCATGTTCTGCTCGTCGCGGTACGCCATCTCGAAGTTCGCGGCTGTCAGCCTGAAAGGAAAATAAATATACAAGACACATCTCCGCACACGGCCTTCGGATCCCTTACCGGACTCGCTGAGAGTCTGTTTTATGGTAACCAGGCGGCTGATAGACTACATTTACTAATATTCATACTCTCCTTTAGAAGCCCATGCCACTCTCACCTGCCCACGGTGTAGCCTGGAATGAAACGGACGAGGTTCTGGCGACTGGGTAAAAGCGAATTAGCGCACTATCTAGGCAGGGCTAGTGCCTTGTCACAGCAGTTCAAAAGAGGTAAATGGTACATACTTAACTCCACATACGTCCGGTGTCCTCTTGAAGCAGGTGGCGTAAGCCAAGTTGGCTATGTAGGGCCCAGCGCCTCGATTATAATTAAACGACTCGAAGAATCCTGTCCTGTCGGGATAGTACTGCAGGCAGCCGGGAGGCGCTGCGAACGGAAACAGATTAATATTATAGTTAATTTCCTCATATGTAATATGCTTCTATACGTACAATGGTTAGTAAAACTGACGCTGAGTCGCAGATCGTATGTACGATTCCCACCGGGTGCAACAATTTGTGAGCACAGGTATTCGTTCCATGTCTGGGTATAAAAAATATAAAAGCTATTACCAAGCGAGCTACTCTATTGACATAATATCAATAGATATAGTTTGTCAGTTTCTGGTTACTGCAGTAAAGGCTCTGTCTACTTTGAGATTAGGTGGTTTTGCGTTGAAATGACCCAAGATATTTCTTTGAAAGCACAATTTGAACGTGTTGTGAGAATGCTTCTCAAATTTAATTAAATTATTGAAAACACTTACCAATGAGGTACTCATCTCTATCGGCGGTAGATGTCAGCGGCGTGGCCGGCAAGGCTGACGTGATTGCTTCGAATATTCCATCGCGATATTTACTGCAACGAGAAAAGTTAAGGTTAGCGAGTAACATAGCTCATGTTTATGAGAATAAAAGGCAACAATTGGCTTTTAAATGAAAACTTAGATCATGTTAAATGCTTACGCTTTAACTACGTTAAGTATGTAATAAATATTCGTCAGAAAAATATTTTTTTCTTATTATTTATAGATATCTATACATTTTTTCCACTCGACATTATAATTTGGTAGCATCATCTGACGGGGAATATCTTAACTAATTTTATAGATCAACTAATGCCATCTATCCACCACATTAGTCGATCGCTTACGGCCATGAAGCTACAACATTTTAATTTAACATCATTCTCTCGTTTGACAATATTTTTTTAACTTTGCTGACGATAGTAAGTTCTAAAAGGAAATCGTTTCTTTTTTTTAAGCTTCAAAATTATTGTGCACTTTGGAACAAATGTATACAACTTTTTTTATCATCGTATTTTTTAAATTTACATAATACATATATTACATGTGTTTAATTCAGTGACTATCTACATTTGAAGCGGCTTTAATTATTCCTGATCCTTATTTCTACTTACCCCAGTGTATTAAAGCACTCTAATTGAGTAACCTTTATCTTCCACGTTGCTTGAGGCAGATGCGGCTGTGAGCTGCGGTCGGCAATGTTGAACCTCATGTTTAAAACGCGGTTGTTTGTAGATGCGTTCACTTTTGTATATACTGAAATAAGATAATGACATTTAATAATTTTGCTCATACTAAAGTCAACTTAAAAGTTAATAGATTACAATGAATACCAAAATTATTAAAGATGTCATTTATTTTCTTATAATTGAGCTATTTGTGCTTTAAAGGAAGGTCTAGCCACTTACTAATGTAAAAGAATTTTAAGACAAGAGAGTAATGTATTATTACTACTATGTCATTGCTACCATTATTAATATTTGAGTAAATAAAAAGAACGCACTGTGTTGTCCACTGTTATCTCCACACAGAGGCGGTATAACTTCTGAGTTTCCATGCAGATTGATTACTTGGAAGATATCATTTCTACACGTGTAGCCTGGTCTTTGTGTAACATTTTCCACTGGTTCCACCTGCGAAAATGAAAATTATAAAATTTTGTAATTATTTCAAAAGGTTTACGATCACTGACGTACTGCCGTCTGATGTTCGATAGCAAGGACTTACTGTTGTTGGTGGCGCCAAATAAAAAGTTTCAAAGTCAATTCTTATTTGGCATACGTTATTGTTATTTATTTCCACACTGTATGAACATTCGAGACCTGTAGATTCTCTATTGACTGGTGGGTTGATGAAAACTGCCACTTTCGTATTTGTTCTGATGTCACAGGCATTTACTGAAATAACATAATAGCGCCATCTCGTAATTAATAGTGGCAACGCATGTAAATTGATAATAATTGATAATTCTTGTATACGTACACGAGCAACAAGTAGCAAAAACTCCACAAAAACCAATAGCTTTCCCTCCTTGAGTATTACATTGATTTCTAGACAGACAGACACCGCCGGTCGATCTATCTGAACCTGTGCATTGTTCCCCGTTTCCAACTGAGAATATGTTCGTGGGGCCTGATTGCCGGGCAGCTAAATTAGGGCAAAAAATAATTTATTAGTCAAATTTTGATCCCCCATTTATCAATCGCATTTATCCTCTTGGGGCAGCTCAATACTTACTCCTAAACAAACTGGTCGCGGTGCCGCAGTGCACTGCCGTTAATATTAAAAAGACACGATTTATATAATTCCTGGTCATCATTATAGAGAACCTGAAAAAAAAACATAAGAGAATAAAAATACAAAATATTTGAGTCCTTAAGTTTATTTTTACAATGCGATTCTGTCGTCAACAGCATAATAACAGTAAGTCGGATTTTCGTCAAAAACGTACCCACGATAACGAGATCTATATTTCTATCGTACCCATTCGTTTGAATTGTAATTTAAACCAAATCTAACAATTAAAAATGTGCAGTAAGTCGAGCATTTTTTTTACATCACAAAGCAAAGTTACAATGAGGACACGTACCTACTGCAGAAGTTCTAATTCAGTCTCTCGGCTTAAGTACTTTTAGACTAGTACAGTATGATATCTATAAGTACGTCTAATATGTTAAGTCATTCACTGTATAAAAAGTGGATATAAGCTTAACAAATGACCACTAAGATATATTGTTTTGATCTAAGTAGTTTCCTAATATGTATTTACTAAATGAGTGATCTAATCTTATAAACAATATAAATTTAATCATAAATTTATATGGTTATTTAGTATAAATACAGCAGCAGCAGCAGCAGCAGTGGACGACCACTGCTGCTGCTGCTGCTGCTAAATTGGCGTATCCGTACGAACGGGTACGAGGTTACGGGCCTCGAGGATCTCCTCTTTACCCGGGCAGTGTCGGGGGGTCAACCTCCCCCCCGTGAAATCTCCCCGTCTATACAGACGGTGTCGTTGTCTGTGGTCGTCACTCGCCGACCATCAACGCTTACACAGCGGCGTCCAGCCCCTAGAGCTCCCGTGGGAACGGGAGCCGTCAGGGGGACGAGCGTGTAGGGGCGCGAAGCCCCTGAGATGGGCATGCGGTCCATTGTCGGCTCGGTCGTACATACGCCTAGCCAGTCGACCCACAAACTCATCTAGGGGCTCCATTTTTAAGTCGCGCTCCAGCACGTCGTTCCTAACATAGCGGCCCGGCATAAATACGGTAAAAAACACACTTCTTATGTCATGCTAAGTGTTTCCTAGCAGGGAGCGTCGAGAAGATACCTAGTATAATTAAGACAAAGAAAAAATTTTTATCTTTTAATTACTATGTTTTGGTTTGGTTTCCAAACAAGAAGTAGATAGGTGCTGAGCTTCTCTTTCATTTAAGTACCAACCATTATGATCTGATTAGACACAAAGAACTTATGGAAGATTTTGGCACCAAGACTTTAACAGCGTTTTTCTCGAAACCGTCTAGACTCTAGAAGGTACTTACTGTAACTACGCTATTGACGGCTGGATTCATGTACACCTATATTTCTATTTACTACATATTTGACACTTACAAATATTTATATCAGGTTAACAATATTTTACATTTTCCATACAAGGAGAGCCATCTGTTGTCGAATAGCAAGTTTCACCTCAAAAGTACACTACGATGCTTTCAACAACAGTAGAATGCACATTCCGATGCTTACAACCCACAATGTTGACAAACCAATAGGTTCGAACATGTATTTGTTAGATTTGCAAGCAATAAAGGGAATGTATTGGTCGAGAATAGCATACCTTTGTTTAGTTTGTTATTAAAATGTACGTTCGGCAGCGCAGGCAAATTGCGCGAAGCGTGTTTACAATTTAACTGATCAAATGTACCGTTACGTAACTGTCCTAGTGTTTAAGGTCCAGTTATAAGGCCGATTCCGGTCCGACCGCGACGGACCCGCTGGTGCGTTGTTAAATTTTACAGGTGGCTACTTATTTCGAGTTTAATGATCGTCGCTCGATACCAAGTTTTAGTTTAATCGAATTTAGCTCATTAACATTGGAATATCTCAAATGATGCGGTTGTTGTCTTTTAATTTTTAACATTTATTTTTTCTTAATAATCTATTTTAATTTTATGATATATAATCATAAAAAAATATCTCGATGTTTTGTATAAATTGATTTTGATACATGTATTTTTGTAGTAGGTACTGTTCTAGTAATTAATTGTCTTTAATTTTCAATATAGTAATAACAGTATATGTACTGTCTTAGCTGCTGCATTCAATATGCGAATGAAAATATTTCCTCTTTATTCCTACATCATTGTTTCCACAGTTCTCTAACGCCATTCACAATACTACGCGCTACGTGAAAAAACGGATTTTAATAGAACGACACAAGTCGGTAATTACACGATAAAGCTGCGGTCAAAAGCCCGCGGCAACATTAACGATTGTCTAATAATTTCCGCTAAATACGGACCGAATAATTCGTCACGATTATTCCCTACTATGATCATGTACTGCGTTATTGAGGACTTAAAAAAAAATTATGTAAAGCGATACAATTATCCTAATATACATTTAACATAATACATATTACCCATGTGTGATTAAAGAATTAAGACAATAAGCGAGTTCTTCAGTTCTTTTTACCGTTTTTATTGTTATTTTATCATAAAATCAGAGCCCTTACCGGGTAGTCGATCCCAAAACAGTTATGTGAAGTCACAAACCGGCTTTCTATAAGAAAAAATAAAAGCAGATAGTATACTAAATCAATATATTATGAATCGCTTTACTCTCACCTATAATTATAGTCGTTCTAATTGTCAATATACGAGTATGTATGAGCGCGTGCCGCCCTGGCCACGTCCCCCGGCCCAGTGCCCCGCGCCGGCCCCGGGCCCACCGCGCAATTAGCGGCCACCTATTGCCACAAAACACTAAGCGAATATCGATAGCCGCCGCACTAAAAACGATGCAATTTAAATGTTCTGCTATTTAGAATTAATTTCCATTTGTTTTGTGCAACATTTGGGTACATTCATAATCGTTTTCAATCTCGTAGATTGCATTTGTGTTCGAAATACATAGTCGTATTAAGTTAATAGTTACGTACCAGAAGACTAGAAAACTAAGGTTTAACTGCGACCAGAGCTAGATATTATTTTAATATCCTAATAAATGTACAACGCGATTTTCGATGAATGCGGGTTCTGATGGAGGCCTAGACTTATCTATTTTGACTAAGTAGAGCAGATACTGGCTGATAGAGACATTAGAAGTGTCCGATACCGACGCACGTGTACATATAAAATATTGAAGAATGTAGAAGTATATAAGAAGAAGGGTAGATATAATTAGCACTTGGTGCTCTCTGTGTACCTCGTAAGAAAAGGGACGGGGTGATATAATAACAACAACAATATTGAATAATCAGAAGATCTAATTAGATCTTACTATAGTATGAGGGAATATTGCTTTTTTGAAAGTAAATGTTCGTTGGAAAGTTACTTTCAGTATTAGAACAAAATCATTTGGAGTGTGTTTATCACTGTTGGAACACACCGTTGCTGTTTTGTAGCAGCAAATAAATGCGGCGATGCAGCACTTTGCAGCAGCGCTTGTGAGGTGCGCTTTTGAATTCATGTAACACGACTCAAATGTTAAAATGGTTTATTAAGTTAATGTGAATTAGACATCGTAAAAAGATTTAATATACAGTAGGTACCTATATTGAAAGTATAGTTAGTGGTCACAGTGGCCCATGGTCCATTGTTACCGTAGCAAGTGGGGCGGAAGTTTCATCAGATATTAATCGAGGATCTCCTATTGTTGATTTATAAGGTACGCCGTGTTGTTAGTAACATCGTTGAGAAAAAATAATGCACTGCTAATGTAATGTGACATGCGTGTGCGCCAGCGCGCCCCACTCGTAGAACTTCCACACTATAACTCCGCTGGCTACGTGTCGTTGAGGTTTCTTTCGGAATACTTTCGGTTCACGTTATTGGTTTTATAATAATTATAATACGTATTATCTGTCATTAATTTAATTTTTGTACATCGATAAAAAACGAATTCAAATTATAATATTAGTTAGAAATTCTTAAGTACGATAACTGTAATTTTAATTTGATAAGGTAATTGGTAATAAATATAAAGGAAAGTATTTATAATTATGACATATTTTTAAGTGATGTACATAAAAAGGTTAGGTATACGTACGTCTGTCCGCGGGTCCGGGGCCGGCAACTGCGCCGCGACAGCCTCCTCCTGAGTCTTTTATACAAACTCACGCGTTGCCGGACACCGACAGTAGTCTGGGACGCTGTTGAGTTGACACTCAACATGTGATTCTACAACATGATTTCAATTTGATAGGCAATACATGATTAGGTAATCCACGTCGGTTTTTTGGGATAGCTCGAGCAGTTACAGATCTATGTTAGTTCTTTCCACAAGCGTTATTACTAATCGCAGTGAAAACGCGGCCAACAATAATATGATAATAATTTATCCCTGAATAAATTCAAAACGTAAAGAAAATAATGGGAGACATGATGCAAGAAGTCTGCCTACACCGAATGACATAGCTGTAAATCCTTAGTCTCCGTCTATTTTCTATAAGCGTCACAATGTGTATGTATGGGTGTCTAAATACTCACGAAACAGTTATAGCAACCGTACCTAACAAACAAAAACATACAATTTCTAACTAACATTATAAATACAAATGTGGGCATACGTTGCAGGGGCACAGAAAAGGACAAAGGGAACTTTTATTTAGAAAAATACCTTTCCCGAGACATATAAAAATAGTTTTATATGGTTGAGAACAAAGTTATGAGATGAAATATTAAAGTTTTAAGTAAGTATTAAATAAATGTATTCAGTAAATATTGTAATTTCGATGGTCTTTGACATGGAGAAGAGTATAAACGCAAGCTAACCAGCGGGTATAAGCTAGTGTAAATATAGAAAATATGACTAGTTTTCATCTAACAATTTTTTTTTAAACAATCTCCTAGACTATAATTGCATTATCAATATGTTGATGCATTTTAATTCACATTCCCGTGTAAATAATAGAGAAAGACGCCACAGTAAGTCACGTGGAAATTTTCCAATACATCTCATGCTGGTTAACATATGACAAGGTTGGCGGTGTAACACGGTGTCTGTAGTCGCAGGTTTATTTATTCATGTCTTAATTAGACAATGTTGTTAATATAGTCGTCAGTCGTCATCAGCCTATCTAATATAGTCAGGGGTCAAAAAATATTTTAGTCAATACTTTGTGTGTTATTTTGGTAATGCACTTAGTGCACACGTTAGATCAGGTGTTAGTGTTAGCGTCTAGAAGACCTCATGTTGGACTACACCAAGGAGTCAACTTCTGGTTTTATTATTGTATCACCACGCCAGATTACTTACAAGGCAGGCAGTGAGCACTGAGTGCCATCTTTATAGACATGACGAGCTTCTACTCTCATCACTCTCTTCATACGGGCACCAGGCCACGGTATAATTTCTGACTCCGCCATTATCCTCACATATATGTCGGTACACAGTTAGATACTAATAAATAAGATATTTCGTGTTAATCGATAACATGACTGTAGCTATGAGACTTTGGGAGTCCGGAAACTGTTAGTTAGTATTGATTAATTCGGGTACATTTTAGCCCATAGATATCTATGTCTAGTCTGCGAAAGCGGCGTTGGTTCATGAAGAAAGTGATGAATGTAGAATTATGTAGATATTTGGCACTACGGTACCCTCTGAATACTGCGTAAAGGTCTTGGCTTGACGATATAATGTTGTAATGATAACAATTCATCACTCGTTTTGGTCTGTTTCTGCTTACAAGTCCCTATTATTCCAAATCAATAGATGCAAGTAGTTCTAGTTCCCAGTTTGAGTACGGAAGTTGTGGAGCCAGGGGATATGTAAATAAATCGAAACACATCGCTTATCGAACTTATATTAATAACCAAATCCCGGTTCGGGTGCTACTGGATTTTTATAATTTAGAATTTCTAGTAGTGACTTGGAGTATGGAATTGTGCCCGGTGTGTGACAATTATGTGCAAGGATTAGCTCGCTGAAGTGGCAATGGGCTGGGCATATCTGCCGAAGAACCGACAACCCGGAGTGGAGTAGGCGAGTTCTGGAGTAGAGACCGCGGCTCGGCAAAGATAGCGTAGGACGCCCTCCGGCCCGGTGGGATGACGATCTGCGAAAGGCTGCAGGCAGATGCTGAATGCGACAAGCCGACTACAGGGCGCGACGGCGCTCAT
>DWME01007904.1:0-12181 GCA_018244795.1 Parelbella ahira ahira
AGAACTGAGTGTCAAATATCACCATCCTTACTGACCTCACGTGTTTCTACATTCATCTCTTTATACACGTACACAGGCTTCGGATACTTTCGACTTATCTCGTAAGTCAGTATCTGAACTATTAGGTCAAGATAAATAAACAGGATAAAATTGGATATGAATATGAATGATCAGTTCTTAGACCTCGCAGTCGTAGATGTATGTAGACGGATTATACATACACACGCAACAATAGATAAGTATGTAAATTGAACAATGGCAGTTAGGTCTGGAATCAATGGGGAGTGCGCGGTTACGGACGGATCGGCTTAATTATTGAATTAGCATTTAAATGATTTCGGTAACCATTCATTTGTAACTAATACAAATAGCATGAATAATATTACGAGTAGAGGAGCACGGAAATGCGTCCGCTCGCCGCCGCGAATATTAAACGGAACTGTTTTGGGTAGAGGGCGCTTTACGTTATGGTTCGTAAGCGCTTTTGAATTTCGAACCGTTTTAAATAAGCGGTTTGTGAGATATTTAGTGATATTCCTTTTTTGTTCGTTGTAAAAAGTCTATATGTACGTTAAATATTATTGATACAAGTTTTTATACTTAGAAAAACATTGGTAAAGTACGATTAGGCCAAATGTAAACGTTATTGACAATGTAACAGTAACAAAAATTTTACATATGTATAAAAATGTAATTATTGTAAAAATATTCATAGAATCCAAAAACAAATAAAAAAATACAACGAAAACATTTTGTCACAGGTTTTATCTTTTAGTTTCATGCAGTTAAAGTTCTAAGTCTAAGTATATTGAACGGTCATTGGTATTACGTTACCGTTTGTTTTCTAAGTTAAAATGTTTTTTTACAAACAAAAAACGAAATTAACAAGTAATATATTATAGCAAATTCTCTATCTGTACTTACTAACGCTGTCCATACATTTAGGTATGTATATAAACAATTTGTTGCAATAATAAATAAATATCCACATAATACTTTGTTTACGTGTAACAATTATATATTTTTTTATCAAAATTGCTAACATTGAGTAGTAGTACAGTAGTAAGTAATAGTAAAGTTGGGATAGCTACTAAATTTTCACTGTTCCTGTATTCGTATTGCAAAGGGGTAGAACATCGGGAGCCATCAAATATATTGTTTCCTTTTTTCCTAATAAAACACGAGGACCGCTTAGTATTCCTCCTGACGTCACATATTAAGCTACTGTCGTGAGAAAAAACATACGTGTCAGTAACTATAAATTGTGTTCAAGTGGCCCTGCCCGTCCCTAACGATCCAGCTATATTGGTACATAACAACTTGTTTGTATAATTCATTGATTTGCGGCAACCAATGCTTGTAGTACTGTTCGAGTGACTACTCTGTTTAATGGTTTGATCATTGGACTGTATGTATGTTTATTGTTTGTACAACTTGTTTAAATGTGTAATACATATATACCACACATAAATAAAATTATACATACATACATATGTGTATAATTTTAGTTTTTGTTATTACAAAGTATTTACTCTTACATTTCTTAGACTCATTGTCTAGTTTTCCGTCTGTTATATTATGTTCTTGCATCTGCTGCATCCGCTGCTCGTACTAAGCTAGGGCATTTGGTCGTACCTGGGCAGGCTGCGTCATGACGCGATCTGCCAACGCCGGGTTCAGTCGTCCCTCACGGCAACCCGGTATCCCGACATTGGACCTGACATATATAGAGTTTTCTATACTTACGATAAATTACTACAGAGAAACGTATTAGTAAAAAGGAATAGTCTTTTGTACATAAAAAGTCTAGGAAATGATACTGTACTGTTATACGTAACTATAAATATAAACTCTACATTAGAATAGCAAGCAGACAAATAGACGTATCATAGAACGCGTAACGTAGCATTAAAACCCGTGTTTCGTCCGTGCGACTCATTAATTCCGATATTTATTGAGTCGCGGTGCACGAAACACAGTCGCATTTTGTCAATACACCGTTCAATGTTGAAGTAAATGACTCGTTTCATATACAACGAGCAACTGATTCATTTATTCAGAAATTAACATCATAGGAATCATTTCAATAAACGAATAATTAAAATATAAATTAGATTGGAATATGTACGACTTTTCTTAAATATTTGTGAGGTTCAAATGGGTTTCATGCTAATCATATTTTATATTAACTTCGTAGGGAAGATAAAAGAAAAAGTTATGAAAAATTATACACGGCTTAGAGTTTTCCCGAATATTCACTTAGACAGGTGAAGTTTTAGCCTACATTTGGCCAGCGTGGCAGATTACGACCTTAACCGATTTGAGACTAATTATTCTGGAAGACTAGTGTCTAGCAGTGAAACGCTAAAGGGTTGACGTTGATACTAATGATAAAAAATAAAAGTAATTATCTTCTTCTCTTCCATATTTTTCTTCCTAAAGTGCCTTTTCAGCTAGTACAGGTTGGCAGTTAGCTCCGTGCACATGTTTTGCTCTATGTTGAAAGCCTTCAACAACATTCCCTAAGCCGAGGCCCATATGTTGTAATTTTGAAACTAACAAGTTCAAAATCAAAATACCACATGTAAAGAGCAAATTTGTAATTAAACCAATAAAATGTTTCGACAAAGGCCTTCAAACGAGCCTGTACACTCGATCAGCACACACGTTGACTTGAACGGAGTTCTGAAACCGCGGTTTAACCCTGATTAAAAGCATCCTTTGTTCTACGCATGGTTAAATTAAAACGGGACCGACATAGGAAGTTTCCTGATGAGATGATTAAAAATGTTTAGGCTTTACAACCTTATAATATATCAAATAGATTAATTATTTATCGTAATATTATCTGATTTTGGAAAGTTTTAATATAAAATGGCGGTTGACGTTCATTATATCCCTGTGTCATATGAAAATAATAAAAAACAATGTAAAAGTACCAAAAGGAAAATATCTAATTAAAATATTTTTATGTCGTCAACCGAAAATCGAAGTCATAATTATTGTCTTCACGTTATGACATGCGATTAATTGTGTCAAAAAGGCCGTCTACGTACACACAGAAACTAATAGATACCTACTATGGTTTTAAAATTCAAAACTAAAGAATATTATTTTAAATCTTAACAGTAAAATTAGACTAAATTAAAATATTTAATGTGACCGTTCAATGTCTGTTTTTAAAGATTATTGTTATGAGTTCTATAAATACTGGATATGAAAGGCAATTTTATATTTAAGTTACTTTTTAAAATAACCTTAGTTGTCTAATAGTGACTAGAATTTACCAAATTAAATCCGTGAACTTTAATTTATACTTTGTCAAAATTAATTACGTATATAACGATTGCTTTCATTTTTCTAACAGCATCATTCATATAAGAGATATATATAAGTAGAAATAATTGAACAAAACTTTTTGAACAAACCTGCTAACTCTCGCTGCTTGACAACAGATGGCGTTACTAATCGTTTCGCTCCAAACTCGAAGTGACATCATAATCCGGACAATGCGTGCCTACAACAATTACTTAAACGCGATATAATATTTCCCGTGCGAAAAAAGGCTTGGAGCTATATTTTTAATGCATTCTCGGAGACAAGGCGAGGTGGCGTGGGCCGAATCACAATTAGGTTCGTGATACATAAGCGAATATCTCTCTTTATACTGAATGAAATATTTTTTTGCTTCGCTTCGAATGATAATATCCGTTATACTTAAGATACTTGTGTATTTGAGATCGGAAAATGATATGCAGCAATGATAAATACTAAGTATGAAATCTACTGATTTAGTCACAACATTGAGCAATAATATGGTAACTAGTAAGTAGCTAGGTACGTAGGATCTGTGACCGGTGTATGGCTATAGGCTCATCATCTATTCCATTGTGACATGTAAACGTAACTGGATCGTGGCAATGTAGATACTTACTAAACTTCTCTGCCTATCACTTCGGGGAATACAGCATAATTTTAGGTTTTCTTTTAGTAGGTACATTTTACTCAATAAAAAATAATATGATACCTATTTAATTATAATCTAGAACAAAAATTCAATATATACCATAATGATGTTATAAAAACCTCACCTTGTCCACATGAATATTATGTTTATACTGCAAGTTGTCAAACAAACAGATTTATTTATGTCTCAATAATTTAAAACTTTAAACCACTTCTACAATTGAAGTACAGCGTCAGTAGAATCAACAAAGTGAGCTGTGTAATAATAAGTTATGAGTGTCCCGTTCAAATATTTCCAAAAAATGTCATTAAGATAACCGAATCAGTGTGACCGGCTCATTCACGGCACGTATACTTTTAATGAATGAGCCAAGCGTAGGCATCGCCCAGGCCGTAATAAAATTGTCATAAGCCCCAAAATAAATGTAAAAATAAAAAAGTCAAACATCTTAGCGTGTTACCGAATAAAAAACTAAGGAGTCAACGTACTTTATTGTTAAGGTTCGTCGTTGGGAAAGTGTGAGGTGTGAGCTCGGAACTGAGTTTTTTTGAGTTCACGTTTGCTATACTCGTGCAATCTCTTGTATAAAAGTGCTTAATACTTTTTATTGAATTTCTTAATTATACATTATTCAATTGCATATAGAGTGTATAAGTTCGATTTCCTTGATTATTAGTTAAAGAATATTATTAGAATTACACTTCCTTTGGCGTGTTTAGGAAAAGAGATCAGAGTGAATTTTTAGGTTAGGGAAAATTTGCGCGCGTCGGTGTCATCATCATCATCATTAACAGCCTATTTCCGCTCACTGTTGGACATAGGCCTCTCCAATAGCACGCCACTGAACTCGATCTTCAGCTCGTCGCATCCAACTGCTGTCAGGAGCTTTGCGTATTTTGTCACTCCACCTAGCTTGAAGGCGTCCTATCGCGCGCCGGTGTAACACACGATTTTTTATTATCGTCACGATTGGTCCGTTACAGGATAAGCATGAAGCATCGAGTGCCACATATCTAATATCATAGGCCTCTTTAATAGCGTGCCACTGAAGCTATCAGTCTTGATTCACAGCCGCAAAAGATAATTACAACAAAGTATAACGGTTATGGTATTGCTGTCCACTGTCAACGTGCGTAGATATTTTACGGGGCAACATCGTCGAACAATTCGAAGTTTAGAGTAAATTACAGAAACTCAATAATGCGGTGCGGGCAATAATCTCCGGAATCACAAATCAAGTTGTAAGCTGAACGCTTTCATGAGCGCTGTGGGCGGGAATGGTCGCTTCCAGCTGTTGGTGACACACCGTCATACTGCTCACGAGCTGATTAGTATTTCACGCTCCATGCCTTCCGGGGTGCGCAGAAAGCACCAAAGATCAATATTTCTATGTACATATAATGGCAAATATCTCATAGATAATGGCTGGCAGCGGTTGGATGCGAAGAGCTGAAGATCGAGCTCAGTGGCGTGCCATTGGATTTGCCTATGTTCAGAAGTGGACTGGAAACCTGATTGTGATAACGATACAGTCGTGACGTCACTAAAATGATCATGCTTGATTTATGTCTGAACATGAAATAGATCATGAAATGTAGAAAAAGCACATCAGGTCTCTCCGGATGTAGATATTTGGGTCTCGTTGCTTCTTACCTACCCCATGACTAACCTAGCGTGTATGTAACAAATAATTAATAATTAGATAATATAAATAATAATTAGATTTGCTGTTAATTGTCTGGTTAGCTTGACTAGAAATAAAATATTTTTAGCGATAATGTTGTATATCCGAGGAGAGATAAATAGATTCCTTCAATTATTCTCACATTGTGTTATCTGTCCACAACGTCCGTATGTCGGAACTGTTACGAATAGCTCGAACTGTCAAAATAGCTAAAATATACGCCGTTTTATTAACACCGGACACAACAATTGCGGCAAAGTGTGGGATTCCTTGCTCCTCTAGTTTATAACGCGGCCCGCGCGTGGGCCGACGCGCGGTGGTCTTCGCTTTTGGAGTAATTATTGCCTGTGCATAGATTATGCTGTTTGTCTTTTGTATACGCTTTCACGACCCTGTATTGACCGCCTCTGCTGTAGTTAGACTACTGTCGCTGCGGGTTTAATAGACTTGTGTATTTTATTTTAAAATACATCACTGAAATTAATGGGTACAGATAGATATGATAATACATTGTTAATTGATTGAATAATTAATTAATTGAATACGTATTGAATACATGTTAATTACTAAACAGATCAAATGCTGCCCAATGGGTATTCGACATCGACGTCCGTGTACCCAGAACCTAAGGAATTTCCATGTAATTAACAGTATTTATGTTAAAAATAGCCACAAGCTTTCAATAGTACCCACTTTAAGTACACAAATCACAAATGGAGCATTGTGTTCCAATTGAAATCGTGGCATAGATTTACGAATCGTCAATGAAAGCTATCAATTATTCTCTGGCGACGGAGGAGACCATTTTAATTATTCCAATTATTATTGAGAGCATCCAATTATTGCTATCGCCAGTTCCAATTACTTGTGGCAACTGGCATCCTTGGCTAGTCATTAGTCTTGCCAATAGATTATTGATTGGTGCTGATTGTCAGTCAGTAATACACTAGCAACGTTGGGTCATTTGCATGAATCTTTGACGGCTTTAATGGCCAATCTAGACTAAATTGTACAGAGTAATGTTTAGTAGAGCTATCGTAAATAATTTTTCGGATAAATAATATTATTGTTTGCTATAGTATCGACTGCTTTTCTGAAATTATATTAATGGCGTTAGAGAATGGAGGTTAGAGACTTTTTTAAATGTTTAACTCAAAAAATATTCACATTTTATATTTATTATTATACGTAACTCTTAGTAGACTGATTAAAAATCATGAATACATAGGATAGTAATATAAGTAGTAAATATAAGTAGAGATAAGTAAAATGATTATTTCGGAAACTCACGCAGTCTAACTACATGCTTTTGAATCATGCTAAAATTCCAAAAAAGAACAGATAATAAAAACTATACATAATACTGAAATTTATATAGTATCTTTAAAATCAATAGTGGGACTGTATTACTCTCCTCTGTCTACCCCTTCGGGGATTACTGGCGTGGTGTAACATTGTTTTTTTTTCTAAATCAGAGATAACAAACATTTTTACTGGAACCACTTTGAGCTGACAACTCGTTTATAGGTGGCCTTATAACGTTCCTATGACCATGTAAGGGAGATTGTACACCGTCAGCATTAACTGTAAAATTGTTTTAAAATCAACGCAAGGGTGCACTTTAATATAATTTAAAAAATTAGTTAAACTTTTATAAGAGAGTAATCATAATCATCATCATCATCAATCCGTTTTCACCTCAGCCGGCCTCTTCAATAGCAGCCAGTAAGCTCCGTCTTCATCCGTGCGTTTCCAATCACTGCCAGCCAATGATTCTGAAAAACACTTCACGCAAAGGAGACTCGGTTGAGAAATCATCACGTACCTACAGTTTAAAATAATGAACGCAAACATTCGAAACTGTCAAATAGTCAATTCTAACAGTAAACGATAAAATTCGGGGCACGCCGTCGACATTCTCAAATTAATTATGTTGAACACGCTAACAAATTCTGCTGTGCGCTTATCTGTGAAAGCAACGGTGCGCTGCAATTAGAACCAGCTCACAAATTTTATCTGAACGGTTAAGGAAATATACGAGAAATGCTCGGCAAGCGATACAGATTGATATACATACATATTTCGTATTAGTCAGAAACAGACGGTAGGTAACAGAAAGTAGTACCTATAACAGAAGGTAACATCATGCCTGTAATGGGTAGGCAGACGAGTGTAGAACACTCACGTTTCACCAGTTACGATAATAACATAACATTGTATTTACTCATGTAGGTAACTAATATTTCTGAAACATTAGAAGAAGTTCAGATTTTGTTTTACTAGACTATAATATTTTGTAATCAGTTTATAAACGAAATACTATATAGGTTATATCGTTACCCCAGTTCCCTATGGGGTTAGGCAGCAAGTCCCAAATGTCTGTATCCTTAAAGATGATTTTATTCTTCATACACGCACATTGTTACGAAGAGTCCTAACTGCTTTATCACATACCTACTTAGTTAAATTCGTTTTCATCGATAAAAAGTCGCATAGAATGATATCTAATATTAATATTAGTGACACACACATTTACAAACTCGCTGGTGCACATATACATACAGATACCTACACTGTCATACAAAAATACACATTCTCATACACAGTTACATTATCACACAGACACACGCAATCACCCTACAGTCACTGGGCACAAAATTCTAAATTACCAATATATGCATGTCTCTTATCAGAAATAAATATTCTTTAAACCAAAATACACACGTGGCAAAGTATTCTGTGCAATTAGTGCCCGCTTATAAACAGTCGTCATGCTATCAGCGTGTGCTTCGAATTGCTGATAATTGGTCCCCGGCGAGCGCACGTGACGCCACAACCGAATATCACTGTGTAGGCATTTAAGTAGACTATTTTAAATTATGCCTACCCACATAATATGTAATAATTATATTTTATAATCTTTGTTTCCTTATCGACCTGCTCATGAGGCTGTTAAAAAGTGTTTGAAACCTGCTCGTATGTATAGAAGTGGTTAACGTAGAGGAAGTACATTAGGTCTGTAAAGATATAGATGTTTGGCAGTCAGTGCTCCCAACCTACCACTAAACAAATTGGCGTGTAGACATAATAGTCATAATTATTAACAAAAATTTTAAAGTTCTTCTTTTTATTACCTACGAGTTTCTTTACAGAAAAGGAAGGGTTCTAAATAATCTCTGAAATTTATTTGATACATGTGTAAATATATTTTTAGCATCCAGATACAAAATAAACAGTTATGACCGTCCCCCAAATATTACTTCCGGGTGGAAATCGAACCTATATCTACCGGCTCTGCAGCCGTCTGCAACATTGGAATCTCAGGTCTGGTTCCTCACTCTGTGGTAAAACAGAGATTATAAATATAAAAATTGATTTTCCATCTAAGAAACGCTTTTTTACAATATATGTAGGTATATAATATGTACAGAATAAGTAAAATACAACGCATCTTACATTCATATCACAACATTTGCAAAAACTCCACACTAAACTCAACATTAAAACGATTGGCAAACCTCACAACATCGAAGGTTATATCATAATTAACTGGGTTAAAGGTTACTCCGAGCTTTTAGTAAAAATTGTATCCAAACGTGGGCCGTAAGTTTATTAGTGCATTAAGTAATGAACTTGGGGGCTACTTATTACATTATTTTACGCGGAAGAAACTACTAATGTTATGAAAAATGCCCGGTTTCTGGACGCCCCATCAATTTAGATTAGAGCTTAATAGCCGGTATACATATGGGTAGATTACAGGACCCACCCCTAGCGACATGAGAAAATCTATGTAAAAGTTATAAGAAAATTTCAAGCCTATTATGAGTCGCCGTATCGGACTGGTGTAGTCGGATTAATGTTTGTTGATACTTAATTTTATAAAATAATTTATGCTTGAATGCCTCGTTGGTTGATTGCTGATCAAGAGGTTATGGGTCGAATTCCGAGTCGAGTAGGTACTATTGGATTTTTCTATCTTAGATTATCTAGTAGAAATTTCTAGAAGCGATTCGGAGTCTGGATCTGTGCCCGGTGTATGGCAATAAGCTCACCATTCGGGGATTACAGACGTCATGTTCCGGTATTAAAATAAAGTAAAACTTTCATTGTTTGCCTTCACACTGTCAATGAGACACATAATCTGTCGCCAAACAGTTGTACAAAGGATTCATAGGATACGTAATGAATTTGAAGAATGCTTAAAATTAAAGATTTAATGAATCACGGTTATGTTTCGACCTCTGCCCGGTCACTATTGTCTTAAGACGTACATACTTACATACATATCTTCACGCCAAGTACAGGACAGAGAACAAGGAGTGCCAAATATATAGTCTTAGAACAATCAAGATTTGTTAGTCTTAGTAAACTAATATGCACGGCGAAGGTAGTATAGAGAGGTTAATTTCTGTATAGTTCAACAGCAGTTGTGGTTAATAAATTAGTGGCTTCCGCGACCCACCCTCCGGTTACTTAGCTCGTATGAGTTTCACGTTCCTTTAGTGCACATTTTATATGAAACTTAATTATAATTTTGAAGATGTTGGTATTTATTATGCAAAGATATAGTTTTGTATCTTGTAAAATATGAATATGACATAGATATATGTATAGTGCATTTCGTTATAAAGACAACGTTGAAGGGCATGAAGGTGCGAAAAAGAGCGTCCAGCCCTCCAGTTAGCTAAGCAGACTATGCCCTTAATTCTGCTCATTTTAAAATGAGACTCGTTTCCAATAGTCTAAATATAACCCTGCTTCATCACTTGGTATATGGGGATTTATCATCCATACAGGAGTGTCCTTTCTTGTGGGTAGCAATACCATAGGTCTTAGACAGAAGGCAGCACTGTCGTCTAGTGGCATCATTATTGTCTAGATGGCAGCACTGCCGTCTAGATGGCAGCACTATCATCTAGTTGGAAGTATTATCGTCTTAACAGAACGTTGCTGACATTTGGGATAGTCAGTGATATTGGCAATGAGACAAAAACGAGAAACTAGCCAACATGAATAATGTTCACAGACGCGTTTGGCTCATTGGCCCGTTGGATCCGTACAAGTGCTCGTGCAGAGGACCCGACTTCGATATCCATCCAGGCAGATATTTAAATGTGGAATTTGGAATCTATTTCGATTTTATGCATTTGTAAGTTGCATTGTAAAGACATTTACACTATACTGAAAACGAGACTGAAATGTTATCGATTTACAATATGGAAAGACCTAATGGGAAGATTATAATGATTGTTTATAATGACTGTTTTCTGTAAGGTTTGTGTTTCTTCAACCATCAATTCTGCTACCGATTTATTGCTGTAACCAAACTTGCTTTAAAGGCAACTAAAATTGAACTATACCTACATATTTTTCTTGTTGTCTTGATTTAATATTCTTTTTATTGTTTAATATGATATGACGGTCTCTCTTTATCTTTTGTAATACATAATAGCCATTCAACGTTAATTTAAATGACTAACATTCCAACTTTGTTCCCTTAGGAATTATTATTATTATTGTATCTACACACTAAGCTTTTACACAGTAGGTAGAGAACACCGAATGTTAAATATTCATCATTCCCTTTAGATACGTCGGTTTTCACTGACTCGTTATTTTGAAACAATAAACAGTTCTTGTAAAGTAAATGACAATACCAGCGAAAATACAACGATAGTAAGAGCCAAAAAAAAAATTTTAAAAAAATTATAATAATCAAATATTGAGGGCTCGTATAACATTATAAGGGTATAACATTATAAGGGCTGACCTATAAAATTGGAATAACATTGAACGGTGTAATACTTTCCTTGAAAACTTTACGTAACTCTTACGCCGCTATAAGAAATGGCTCGCGTGCGGCCATATCATTATTCTATTGTCATAAGGGCTAATAGTTCTACAGGAATCATACGATATGATGATAAAAACGACCTTTTAAGTCTTTAAATTGTCGTTACGTACGTGTATATCGGATTCATGAGTTACAGACCCACAGATCTAGTATTAAATAGACATGACACCCGCCATTTTTATGTTTGTGTGAACCCACATTTGGGCCAGAAATTCCATTAGGTTAAATCACAATCGTCATAGTGATAAAAAATATTGAAGTATGTATATATTTATACGTAAATTATATTTATACTGTTGTTTCATGATTGGTGAACAGCACGAAGTTGATTTTCTGCTAGTAGAACCTTGGTGAATATTATTTCATAGTTGTCAATAGCAATTATTTTTAAAACCTATCAAAACTAAGACATAATTAAAGCGGCATTTTTAATAAGCATTTCAATGACATTTAAATGACTATTAAATGATTGTTATTATTAAGTATTATTATTAAGTATTATTACATATTTCATATTTGGTAAAATAAATTGAATAATTAATTTTTCAAGTTCAACAATGTTTATGAAAAACCAATAGTAATATCTATGATCCATGCCATCATTGAAAATCACAACCAAGTAATTACGTATTAATTAAAATTTCCTATTCATTTTTATTTGGTTGTGATTTTC